>JASAMX010033106.1:0-30100 GCA_030248175.1 Microlaimidae sp. YZB2_3
AATTTTAGCCTGAAGGATTTTAACTTTAATTTTTTCACCACCGCCGTGTTTATGGCGTCATTGATGAATTCGGCAATATTAATTTTTTTAAATTTTTGCTTACAGCCAACAACCAAAGCTATGCACTGATATGATCATCATATAAATCTGTTTCGCCCCATAAGTCGGTTTAATAAAATATATTAGGTCTTTTCGCGAGACAACATCAGTTTTGCACAGAATATAATAAGATGTTTAACTAAATTGTTTGGATTATTTTGTTTAAGATTTATGATGTTCTTTACAGTGGATTCGAGTTATGTTTCACCACTTTTTAAAACTTAAAATCAGGTTTACATTTTTTATAAAGTTATTTTTAGCCTTTATTACTGGAAAATAATACAATAACACATTTTTGAATATCATCTATGGTTGAATTATATCTGGCTGACGCTGAAAAATAGAATGCAGACATGAGGGGACCAATTGAAATTGTGCGGTAATGACGTTTTTTTTAAAAACAAATAAGAACGCAGAATTTTTTAATTCCACTTTTTCACAAAATATACAAAAATTAACCAACTTTAGCACTTAAAAACTTGCATTTAGGTTCCAAATTAAGTAATTTGATAAATAATTATTAAAATACGGTTTTTAATCTTTGTTATTAATCCGCTTTAGTGAAAAATTTTGAATGTTTTTGTTGTAAAATAGTCTATTCAATACTGCAAATATCGCGGTCAGCTAGATTTTATTTGCCTATAGCCAATAATTATCACATTATTTCGTTAATAATAAATTTGTTATTATATGTTTTTAATATTTATATTGACCGATCGCTGGTTAAGAAGATATTACAGATGCATTTGGTTAGGAATATTAGATCCAGTATAGATTGGGGCTTGTCCTGAATCCCCCATTGCTTCTCCTGTATACATTTGACTGTCGCCAATGTTTGGCTGAGGAGCTAGACCATAACTACCACCGGCTTGACCATAACCGCTATTTGCTGGACCAAAACCACTATTGGATGCACCAAAACCACGATTGGATGGGCCAAAACCACTGTTGGCTGGACCATAACCACCATTGACTGGACCATATTCATTCTTTGGTGGGCCATAACCACTATTGGCTGGGCCATAGTTTCCCTTGGGTGGGCCATAACCAGTATTGGTCGGGCCGTAACCACTATTGGATAGAGCATAATCTCCCTTGGGTGGGCCATAACCAACATTGGCTGGACCATAATCACCCTTGGGTGGGCCATAATTCATATTAGCCGAACCGTAGTTACTATTTGATGGGCCAAAACCACGATTTGCAAAGCTGGATAGCGATGCGTCCATAGACATTGAGCTAAACGAAGCTAAGCTTGGAGCACTACCAGGCTCAGAGAATTGAGCAGGTCCTGTTTGGACACTGGTTGAGCTAGGCGCAGCCTTTTTCGCCGGAAGCTGATAAATAACATAGGTTGGCTGTGGAGCTTGTAGCACTACAATAGGTTCTGGAGGAGCAGGTCGAACCACCTCCAGAAGTATCTAAAAGATGAGTGCAGCTAATGTATTCTTAAAACATAAATATAAATTACGTACCACTGGTTCGCTTTTCTACATTCTTTTTTTAAAAATAATATATATTGATCAAACAAAGATTTAGTTTAAAGAATTTAAAAAGTTTTTTTTAAGATTATTGTCATAAGAAAAATATTTATTTCCCATAAACTATTATTTTCAGACGCCTACATTTTACAACAATGTGAATACATAATGAATAACGTTCATTATACAGAAGTCTCAATTAATAACTTTAATTAAAAAATTTTATTTTCTAGGTTTTACAGTTTATAATTACTTTTTGATATTGGAGATTTCCAGTATAAATTACATTGACTAAATATATTCACATCTGTTTTTTATGATGTTGATGAGTTAACCCAAATAATATTATAAAGCGATAATTTTCTTTATTCATCCATGTTTGCTATACCTTTGGTAAAAATTATTAGTTCTTATTCTTATTATTAATCTTAAGCATGATATCAATGGTTAAATTACCAATATTAAAACTTCTTGTACTTTTTAAACACAGGTTTTTAGTCTGTTTGTACCCAAACTTACTGATGTGAATCGTAATTAATACTGTATTCAATTCAACGCAGATAGAGCCTTACTAACAGGTAAAACACAAAATATTTTTAAAGACGAATAAATATCGCAAAAATAAAAACTATTTATTACTACTTTTAATACTGTTGCCATAAACTTATCCAGTTATAGAAAACAAGATTAAAAAATCATTTAATAATTAAATCAACATAAAGTAATCATTATAGGTAGATAGTCGGCATTGAAAATCACAAACAATTGGCTCACGCCTACATACTAGGGTCTTGACACGTAAAGGGAACGTTTGTTTGAGACGATATACAATACACTGTAATGTGCGTGCATGTGTAGCAAAATTGTTTCTGCTCGCAAAAAACTTGGTAACGCATCTAAACACAATTTCTGCTGCTTTTCTGCTTACAAGTTGATTTGGTTGAAATTCAAAAATTTTGAGCTATTTTATTGATTGTTACAATCAGACGAATTTACCTGCCAGTTGCACCGCCGATCTTTGTATGTTTTTCGACGTACAACGTCACAAACAGAAAAACAATAATACAAATCGTTTATTTTAATTTAAAAAAAAAATAAAACGAAGGATAAAATTAGCGTAAATTAATATTTATAATTAAGAAATGCGTTATGTATTGTGTTAATAAATTCTTTTCCTAAAGTCTAAAATTCATTGTCTTTGGGTTAGTAATTTGTTTCATTTTAAACCATTGTATTAGTTAGAAAAATTAGAATTAAATTCTAACTTACCGTTGGAGGGGGAGGTGGTGGTGAAGGTTTGGGTTTATCAAGTCTCAATAAAATAAATTTGGGAGGCTTAGTGGGTGGGTCCATAGATGGGCAACAAGCACTTGATCCTCCTAAAAAGCACAGACAGGTTATAAAATTTGATTGACTCTAAATTTATTTATCATAAAACAAGGTAACCAGTATCTGACATCATGTAGGGTTGAAATATAGTTTTTCTGAATGGTTTTTTTTTTAATAAGACTTTACTCAAAACAGTAGACAACAAGACATTGACAAGCGAACGTAAACGCTTAGACAATTGCGAACGCACTTTAACCAAAAATATATAATACTATATATTATATTAAGGAAAAATATGTCACTCCCCACTAGAAGTGAAACAAATTTGTGCCATTTTTTGAGCACTGCCATTAATTGTCATGCACAAAAAATAGCAAAACAACTGCCATTAATTGGGCAAGTGTCGTGTAAATGGGCACTGCCTAAAAACTAGCAGTATTTTCGCAAAACCATACACAACCAGCCAATCACAGCAAACCAAAGGTACGAATTTAAATACCCACCGAGTTAATGTTTCAACGTATCTTAATATATTTTTAAAAGCCGAGTCACCTTCGTCAGGACGGTTTTAACCTAAAACCGTTTAGACGATTAAAGAATCCGAGCTCTTTTTAAATAACAAGAGCTCGGCTCAATTTTGGAATGCATACAACGGTTATTTGATCGAAAACCGTAATTACCCCAATTTTATGGTGAAGTAGAGCCGTTAAAAATTCACAAAAGTAAAATTGTAGTTGTAAACTTTTGCCTTCGATTAAGTTGAATTTTAATGAGGGTTTTCTTTTTAAAGCAGCAAAAAAATACAAGACACTATAAGCCGTCTTTTCATACATAATGTTTTTTAAAAAACACATTTTTAAATTCATAGCAAGCCCTTAAATATTCAGTATTTAAAATTAGAGCCAGTTTTAAGCTTTTTTGATTACCGCTGTTAAATTTTAAATTTGAAACACTTGCCACTGAAAGAAGCTTTTAAAATTGAACTTGTAAAGTTAATAACATAAGTCAAAAAAAATCGGGGTAGCTGCGGTTTTTTATCAAAACCCGGTATACAGTATGCACCCCAAAAAATCCACTCTTCCCCATAAAGAAGAGAGCTCGGATTAGTCGTATGAACGGAGTTAGGTGAAGACCGTCCTGACGACAGGTAAATCTGTTTCTAAAAATATATTAAGATACGTTGAAACATTAACTCGGTGGGTATTTAAATTGTACCCTTTGGTTTGCTGTGATTGGCTGGTTGCGTCTGGTTTCGCGAAAATACTGCTAGTTTTTAGGCAGTGCCCATTTACACGACACTTGCCCAATTAATGGCAGTTGTTTTGCAATTTTTTGTGCATGACAATTAATGGCAGTGCTCAAAAAATGGCACAAAATTGTTTCACATCTAGTAGGAAGTGACATATTTTTCCTTAATATAATATATAGTATTATATATTTTTGCTTTAACGGCCAACAAGTCCATATTATGTAGATGATCTAATTAACATTAATCACCTTACCTTTTTAGATGTATGCAAAGAAATATACCCAATAGTCTTACCTTTAACATGCACTTCAGAAGCATTATATACTGCTAATTATTTGGATTTAAGAATTGAACTGAAAAATAATAAACCCAAAATACCTGTTTATAATAAAACTGATGACTTTAATTTTAAAGTTATAAGGTATATTCATAAAGAAAGTAATGTAACTAATAAACTCGGTTTGCAAGTGTTTTACTCAGAATTAATCAGATCCTCAAGAATTTGTAACAGAATTGACATGTTCATTAACAAGGCTTACGAACTAACAAATAATTTCTTAAAACTTTAATATAAATATAAACAGCTGGAGCAAAAAGTTATAACATTTTGGGTTATAAAAAAACCTTTGGTTAATAAGTTTAATATAACAGATAAAAGAAGCATAATAAAATTTGTATATGCTTTCATGAATGGTACACAATAGTGAACAAAAAATTTTGTATTTTTAAAAAATCTGTGGTATCTATTATAAAGTCCATTTATATACAATTGACAAAAAAGGTAAGTCCAGTCCAGTCAAATAAAATGGAATGTTTTTAGATCAATTTCCCCAATGTGCATTACACCTTTTCTACAAATGTTTTTAGCGAAATTACAAGAACTATTCTAACTGTGTAATTGCATTATTATTATTTATATGTTTTATTTATTTAAATAATTAAAGTCGCTGGTTTTTGTAATTTTTAAAAATCATCCAGGTAAGAGAACTTAATGTTTTATCAATTTTATTTGTTTGCATTCTACTTTTATAATTTTTGCTCCTGTCTAAATAATTTTCCAATTAACGTTTAAATTTCAGTTAGCCTTCTTGATTTTGCTTTTTATATATATTCTTTCACGCTTCAAACTTTGGTTAGCCTTTTTGATTTTGCTTTGTATATATATTCTTTCACTCTTTTTCTTTACATTGTTATAATTTTTTTATATTTAGTACATATGGACGGTCGCAAACGCGGCATGATAACCTATAATTGATTTGTTTAACACATTTATAAATTTAATAATTCTTTTTGTGTTGTCAAGCTTGACAGGAGCATTAACTGATGACCACGTACTCCCCTTGGACTAGTCCAAATAACTTGTCTTGCTGTAAGCGTCGAAACAAGTTATTAATAATTGATAGTTTTTATTAAAAACTTTAAAAAAATTTTATTGTCCTTACCTGATTTAGCTGCAGCTGCAGAAACGGACAATATTAAAGAGCTTAAAATTACACAAAATAAATAAAGCTTCATTTTGCAAGTTCCTGCTTTCACAAACTAGAATAATAAATTTTAAGGTAAACTACTCAAATTTACATACAGACGTAAAAATAAAAAGTAACAAATAACTGCGGTATCTATTTTGCAAATTTGAGCCACAAAAGGAATCCATGTGGAAACAAAACAGGTTTAGTTTATATTTTTTGCAATGTTTTTTATGTGTAAATTATAAAAACAGTTTGTTTCCCGTTTCAAACGACTTTAAAACTGTCGAATAATTTTTTATCGTTTTTGTTCTGACTTGAACATATTTAAGAAATCATCCATTACATGAACGCAAATAATTGGACATAATGTTTGTACAAAATTTATATCACAAATCGATAAGGATGTGAATCTGTATTATGCATGTAGATATTTATAGTATAAATGTGTTCAGTTTTATTAATTATATTGATCTGTCGTTGGTTAAAATATGGCAAATTATCCATAACTTTGCTTTTCCTTGCACCTAAAATAATGATCTACAGGAATTTATGACGCTATAAAATCCTTATCGGACTATGACCGCTAAAAAAATGGATTCTCAACTCAACTTTTCAAACAAATGACCTTTTTTTAGCTCCTCCCACTTTGAGCCCCACAAAGCAAATCATATATAGTTGCAACGTAAATTACTTATACTTGCCATTTAAGGGTTCTTAAAATTACGTGTTGGATATGCGCCGCCAAATCTGCCGCCAAACGGCCGCCAAATAGCCGCCAAACCCCCGCCATTTAAAAACTAAGGTTTTAACTCAGTTATATGTAATTAAGTAATGTTAAACTTATATTTACATCTTTAAACAATTTTTTATAGTACAAAAAACTGTTAATCTTTTTTTTATTCTACAAAAAATTCTAAACAAAACCAAGTTATTTCTCTTTACCGATATCTCCTTTTTAGAAAGTAGCTGAGCAGACTATAGCCTATTGCCCCGTAGGGCATTTTGCTCCAGCAGCATAGCTATCAATATAAAAGCAGTTACCAATTTTCAGCGCGCGCAGCGCGAACTTTTTAGCACGCAGTATAGTATTACGCATATACTATTACGCAGTAATAGTAGCTATTTTAATTCGTGTGAATTAAAATGGAGAGAAAGTCATTATATGTAATAGCATAACTTAATTTCACTTCATCTCACAAGTGTAATACTGTTAAACAACGAGTTTAAAGTTATTTTTATGTTTAAGTTAAAAGCTATTTTCTGCAACAAATAAGAACAGTATTCATAAAGGGAAAAGTCATCACTAAGTTAATATCAACCATATTATGTACAATTTTATGACCCATTATAAGATCAAGTTTTATTCTTCGCAGCTCCAATGAATCAATAAACATGATATTTAAGGATTTTGGATTTAAACATGACATAAGGATTTTCGATTTGAAACATTTAAAAATTCAACTAGCTAGAGCATTAGCTTTTGTAACAATTTTGGAACAGTGACTTGAAAGTTTAAATCACTGGTTGAAGTAATGTCTAGTAATAAAATAATAATAAATAAAGTAATAAAATTAAAGTAACTTTAATTTTATTTAAAAATTGAAATTCAATATTTGAAAAGGTGTCTTTAATCAGAAATAGTTTTATTGCAAAGCAAAAAATGTTTACATTTAGGTAATACCACAGAACTTTGACCCTCAGAAACCCAATTTAAAAAATTTGTTTTTTCAACGATAGATGTGGCATCATTCTTACGCGCTATATAAAATTTACTGTCATCCGCGAAGAGTTTAATACTACAAGTTCCGTGAATTGTAATCGTATGGAGGACCAAGCCTGCTAATTAATTAATTTTCAGTTCCTGTTCCGGTAGTGAGCATTACACCTTATGAAATTGAGGAGTCGTTGAAGTTTTTTTTAATTTTTTTAATTTATTGTAGGCGAATTTTTAATTTAATTATTTATTCGTTTAAAATAATTAAGCTATGAAAAACATCAACCGATGAATTTAAAAAAGTTGATCTGTTTTGTTTTGTTATCATGCTCAAAGTTTTAGATTGTGATGTATTAGAATCGTTTACTTGCTCGCTTAGTCAGTTTTTTCCACGATTGGGTTATTTTAAAACATAAAAATTTGCCATAAATACAAGAATTCATAAAAACCTTTGGAAAAAACTTTGCTAATCAAAAGTGTAAAGTTAAAGATGCATTCTTATAAATGTGTTTAAGAGCCCAACCCATGTTACGTTTTACCAACTTTGGTATAGTGACTTTTAAAAACGTACCACTTCGTGTATACCACCCCGTGTTTTGCGTGCACTAAATGTGCTTGCGGGCCCATATTAGGTTCAGAAGCCGTATGTATAGATCTTTCTAGAGTTTTGCCGAATTTTGGAAGTTCTATTTTTAATTTTAGGGTCAATAAAAGTTTGACTGTTTTTATCACATAAATATATAAGTTACAAAGACAAAAATATAACAAATTTACGGCTGTAGCTGACCCAGTTTGAAGATATAAGCCTACAAAAGTTCGTAAAAAATTCTAGAGAGATTTATGCATACGGCCTCTGGCCCATTCTTCAAACATGGAGTCAAACCAGGAAATATGCATAATTGTTGTTTGTAAAACTGGCGTTTTTGTGTTATCTAACCATGACCAAATACCCCTTTTTTGTTCTAAAAAAGTATAAATACTTACAAGATTTTCTTAGTAATCATATGTTCTATACTCTGTTTATAGATTTATGTTGTACTGTTGATATTTATTTGGTTGCTATATTCACCTGCAATGGCTTTTTTGCAGGGATGTTTAAATATCTGTTTTCAAAAATGCTGTGTTTATTATAAATGTTTTTATGCTTATGTTTATGTTTCTTCAATGGAAAACGATCCGTTGGTTCTTGCTCTGTCTTGATATTTTATTGATAAGCACCAATCAGAGGCGTCTAAAATTTTGGTGCGGAAAGCCAAGGGCTGTTAAGTATATTTGGAGCTGGATGGTTTTAAATTTTCAGCTATGAGTCTGGCTTGACACCCCCCTTCTTTCAAGTAAACCAACAGATCAAATCAATCAAAATTAAAGCAGTCCAGCAAATCAACACCACGCCACGGTTGTACATTTGTTCTTGCTGTAAAGCTTGTTTACAAAACTAATTTGTTATTGATCGTTAGATTTCAAACAAGCAACAGTTAAAGAACAACATAATACGATCATGGTATAGAACAGATGGTTTAGATATAGCTGGCTTAGTATAATTATAAAATTACTAAAATCCTCTATGTTTATTCCTGAAGTTCAAGATTGGAGGATTTCAACAGCTTATTTTTTTAGGTTTCAATAAAAACAAAACCTTAAATGGTTTTAATTGAACAAACCAGTGTAAACATATTTAGTCAATGTACAAATTATTTTAAAGTGCCTTGCTTTATTTGTTTCGCGTTAGGTTCAATGTTATGGGTTTGAAACTAATTGGGTTGTAAAGTTGCTTTTAAAAAACATTATTTTGATATAAGCAACAATATATAAAAGAAGAATGTACCACTCAATACAAAAAATCGCACCCATCCGTGCATCGGTTTGCCATAAATAAACCCCCCCGGGGGGGTCTATATACTCCCCCGGGGGGGTCTATATACTCCCCCGGGGGGTCTATATACTCCCCCCGGGGGAGCATATAAACCCCCCCGAGGGAGTGTATATGCTCCTCCAAAATTTTAAAAAAAATTTTTTTTGTGGAAACGCGTCGCCGCGGCGCGGTTGTCTCGTTGACTGTAGAAACTGTATTTATTATGTCGCCGAAAAGTAATATGTCGCCCCGGTTTTCCGGCCATTATCACAAAAACAACTGTTTTACAAATCAAAAGTTTCACGTTTAACGGAAATTTCAATAAAATTTCGATAAAAAATAACTTTATTACTAAATAAACACTATTTTTACATAATAAATACAGTTTCTACAATCAACGAGACAACCGCGCCGCGGCGACGCGTTTCCACAAAAAATTTTTTTTTAAATTTTGGGGGAGCATATACACTCCCCCGGGGGGTTTATATGCTCCCCCGGGGGTCTATATACTCCCACGGGGGGGTCTATATACTCCCCCGGGGGGGTCTATATACTCCCCCGGGGGGGGGTCTATATACTCCCCCGGGGGGGTCTATATACTCCCCCGGGGGGGTCTATATACTCCTCCGGGGGGGTCTATATACTCCCCCGGGGGGGGGGGTTTATATACTCCCCCGGGAGGGTTTATGTACCCTCGGGGGGTACATAAACCCCCCCGGGGGGTTTATTTATGGCAAACCGATGCACGGATGGGTGCGATTTTTTGTATTGAGTGGTACATTCTTCTCTTATATATTCTTGATATAAGTTAAAAACACTTTTAGTCGTTAAGGTATGCAAGGTTATAAATCCAAAGCAAAACAACATCTCAAAAATATTAAATTTACTGTCATCCGCGCACAGTTTAATACTATAAGTTAAGTGAATTGTAATCGTATGGACGACCAAACAACCTAATTAATTAACTTTCAGTTCTTCTTCCGGTAGTGAGCATTACACTTTATGAAATCGCGAAGTCGTTGGGGTTTTTTATTTTTATTTATTGTAGGCGAGTTTTGCGAGTTTTTAATTTAACTATTTTTTTGTTTAAAATAATTGAGCTATGAAGAACATCAGCTGATGAATTAAAAAAAGTTGATCTGTTTTATTTTGTTATTATGCACAAAGTTTTCGATTTTAATGTCTCAGCATCGTTTACTTACTCGCTTTGTCAGTTTTTTCCAAGATTAGGTTATTTCAAAACATTAAAATGCACCATAAATACAAGAATTTGTATAAAAACCTTTGGAAAAAACTTTGCTTATTAAAAATGTAAAGTTAAAAATGTAGTCCCAATTTTGGTATCGTGATTTGTAAAACATACCACCCCGTGTTATTGCGTACGCTAAATGTGGGCGCAAGCCCAAATTATGTTATTTTTTTAGAAACTATAGTGTGTTGAATTTCAAAACACACTACCCTTTTTTGGTTGTTAATTCGGTAGCAATTGATACCCGAAAACGTCAGTTTTTTTTGTTTTTGCAATCAAAACTCCTCAAATAATGTAATGTTATATTGTTTCATAAAATATATTTGATGCAAATTTTAATGCAATAACTTTAATAATAATTTAATATTGTCTGAGGTGGACGTAAGTGGACTGTAGGAAATTAGCATCTAGCACGTTTGGTTGCTTACTAAGTGAAAAATGTAGACCATAAGAATATAATGACTTGTTTGTCTAAACAATCGCCCGGGGGAAAATGAACCTTTTCCTGTTGTATTTTAAAAGTATTTTCCATGGCTAGCCCAGGATTTTTTCAGGTAAGGGGTTTTTAGAGCCGCAAGTAGGAGCTTGGAGCCGTTGACAGTTTTTGGGAACTTGGAGTAGCGAAAAATGGAAACTTGGAGCCCTTAAAAAATTGGTTTGGGCTTTGATTTAGGTCTCGTTTAGGTTTAGTTATAAGTTTTAACGATTTTTATTTTTGGCCCCAACTTCCCTACTTACAGCTTCAAGTTTCTCACTTACGGCACCTAGTTTCTTATTTTTGGTTCAAAGCTTCAACTCCAAGTTCCTTCGTCTCTATCGACCCTAAATTGCCCTACAAAACCACATTAAAATTTAACTATAATTTGATTTGAGTTTTAGTCAAAACCCTGAATTTACTTTTATAATTTTACTTCAAAAAGTTATTATTTTACCTTTACTTTATTTAAATAAACGTTAACCGTTACTTTCATTTTTACTTTACTTAAATTTAAAAATTAAAGATTACTTTTACTTTACCGAGTTAAAATTTTAAAAATTACGTTCGGTTTACTTAAATCATTTACAAATTAACACATTTGACAAAACTATGGGATAGAATACCAAATCAGTTTTTATTGGTTTTTGTAAAGAAATGCATAGACAGGATTAAACGAAAAAAATTGTTTATTTCTGTTAAGCCCAAACTATTCCTAAGATATAATAAACCAAATTTAATATAAAATATAAGCGATTGTAAATTTTTTTAAAATTAATTGAAAAATGGGCAGTCGAAACGTAACTATTCAGATTAAGTGTGCATAATTATTCTTTTTAAGATAGTTTTAATTCAAACTTTAGAGTAGGTAATGACGAAACAGTTTTTATACGCACGAGACTATCAACTTTATTTAACAAAAGCCCACTTTTTTAAACGTATATTAAAGTTAAAAAAACCATCGTTTTGCGTTCGTGGAAACGAAGATTCTTCCGATGATTTTATCGTTTTTGTGTTTCAAAATTTTTAAAAAAATTTTATTTAACATGATATAATTGGTTTTTTTAAATGTGAAAAAATCAACAAAAACACTACAGATATTTACTTTAAACCGTAACGAAATAAAATAAAATGACTTCGTAACCTGTTACCGTTTCGTCGTTTTCACCGGTAACCAGGGTGAAACATTTTTCCCACGCTGGTGGTATCTTTCTAATTTATTTGACCAATGTGGTGTGTAAACTTAACCACTGCTAACACTACGTACCACCGAGGTCATGCCTAGGTGGTACGTAATACTGCGTGCATAATTAGAATTTGAACAATTGTTACCGTACATCGAATGCGCGCCTGCTTTAACCATTTCAATTTGCTCGCAAACTGGTCCGTTCGCTTCCTAAGCTTAGCGGGCAAACGAAAACGTGCGCTGCGTGTGCAGCAATAATTATTCTTTTCAGTCTCATCATGGTATAAATATTAATGTGATACGATGAACTGCGATGAAGTTTACAATGGAAACAAGAAAGGTAACAGGAACTTATATCTAAAGGCCCTAAAATTTTTTTTTCTATACGTAACAATTTTTGGCAACCCAAAAAAAACAGAAATTTAGATATAAACGCAGCACAAACGTGTGGCTCTTTAAAAAAGGTTGTTTATAAATTGCGTTACCGCTTTACTAATTATTTTACCGCAATTAAACGTTTTTAACAGCTATTGAATTATTTTTCTAATAATTATGACGTTTTTTAATAATGATAAGCGAGAGTCGAGATGAAGAATTGTGGTGCTCAAGCACCTGTTCCTGTTGCAGATTTTTCTATTTTGTTTTCTGTTGTATTTGAGTTTTTAGGTTTAATTTTTTTATTTAGTACGGCACAGACTAGAACTTTATATTACAATTCTTATTAACAAAATCAACCAAATTCTAACAAAGGGCAACAATTTACATACAGCGAAGTTTTTTTATAACCAAGGAACGTGGATCTATTTCTCTTGTCAAAAAATATTGTACAGTATTTAAATTATTGCCTTTTGTGAAAATAGTGGATTGTACTAAAAAATTATAACAAAATAGCATGATGTCATGAGCAATGCAAATGCGGCAAATTTTTGAAAAAGCATGCTGGCACAGCATTTTTACTGTTTACAAAAAGTTTAAACCGATTTGATCACACATAAAAGTGAAACAATGCCATATATTGATTTAGTGAGACATTTTAACCGGTGAAAAAAAATTGCAATTACTTATACCGGCCGAAATATCATTTAGTGTTTTTAATAAACGAAAAAATACAAGAAAAATAGTGATTGATTAAGTATAAGTTTCACTTTTATCAGTTTTTTTACCTGATAACATCAATGTTTACGCTAAAAATGGCGTAACTGTTTTATAATTTTTTACAATTATTAGACTAATAAAAAATTAACAAAAACAAAAAAGAAATTTTTCATAATTTATAATACTGCTCGAAATAATTTATCTATATAAGTGAAACAAAATATAAATTTTATATTTAAACGTGATTTATTCTTACATTTATAAAACATTAATCTTGTGGTGTGAAAATAACTTAAGTCTTTCCATTAATTTAAGACACTTTTTTAAACATAAATTTTATTTTTTAATTTAGTAACAGGCACAAAATTTATTTAAATGCATATTCTGACTCTAAAATCTGGTTTATACTTCGTCCAAAGTGCACAATGGTTCAAAAGTTCAAAGGACAAAATCCAAAAGTAAAAAGTCCAAAGGAGATTTTTAAACATATTTATACTTGGTCCTAAACACAAATTCAAAGGACTTTTGGATGGACCAACCCAAAGTTGCTATTTGAACAATCCAATTGGACAATTCATTTGGACAGTTTTAAAAGGTTGTTCTTTGAACGAAGTATGAACCCTTAAAGTTAAATACTGTCCCAAAAAATAGTCGAAAGGACAGTCCAAAGTGTCCTAAATTGTTCAAAACGCAAGTTAAAATATTTCAACTTTGTTTCGGCTGTCCAAAGGGCAGATTTAGATTTTTCAAAAAAAACAACTTTGGATTATCCAAAAAAAAACTTTGGATTGCCCAAAGGACAACATGGATCATCCAAAGACACCTTTAAATGGTCCGAAGATCAATTTTGGCTCGTCAAAAATTATCCTTTAGACGAAGTATAAACGAGGCTAAGAAACCGTCCTTTGAAATTTGTTCTTTGGAAACTTTGGACGAAGTATGAACCAGACTTAATTGTACTAATGTAGTATTTTATTTTTAACCCTTCTTCATCCACTTTAAAAATTAACTGCAAGGATACTGCAGGTACTAATAATAAACCAACCGCCAACACAAGAAAGTAAGGTACGCCTCCCAGTACTCACTCCCACGGTACTCCGTAAGCAACCTGGATGAGTGGGCGATTTACAAAAACAGTGCTGATTCGCACCACCACTGCTGTTCTATAATGTAGAAGTACGATAGTGGAGAAAAAAACTGAAGACAACCGTACATATTATAAGGTTTTTAATTTTAAAAAAATTTAAAATGAGAACTAATAAAATTTAAGCTTGATTATTTACCCGACATGAAACACCTTTACACCCCGAAAAACTTCTTTCTACATTTTTATACTACTACAAACCCACATACACTAACCAACATTGCCAAACGATTTTTCCCAAACATTTATGATAGTTATGGTAGCACAATTATTTTAAATATTATTGCAAATTATAACTTGTAATTATTTATGGTTAATTCAGTTTTTCTTAATTACGACATAATTTTTGCATGATATTAATATCAAAATAATTACCTATTAGCTAAGAATGGGTAATTTTTATATGAACTTAAAGCCCTCTTAACAATAAAAATAATAATTTTTTAACCCTTTGAGATTTTTTTCGTCCAAAAACGCTGTAAATCCGTTAAAGGGATCGGCGCCAGTGCTGCTTAATGTTAAACTTCCCACAGACCGGAACTGAAACGCAAAATTCAACACTAATCAGCATTGGTGCGGAATCCTTTCTGCGGATTAGCAGCGGAAAGAATCCCCAAAAGATTAATTTAACATCAAATGTTATTCCGATAGATTTCCAAAATTGTTCTCAAAAACTAACACAATCCTTGGTGCAATTAAAAAGCTTAAAAAATTGATCATAAAAAATAGTTTTGCATCAGTATTGTGTTATAATATAAACTGAATGAGCCAAGTAAAATTTGCAAATTATTATATCACATTTAACTGACCGGAAAAAAATGCTGGTTCTAATTTTTGATTTCTGAAAAAGTACATGTAAGTAATATTTTTGCACGAATAAATACTAGAATGTTACCTTAACAAAGACGAATCAAAACATCATAAATATAAAAAATAGTTGTAAAAAATACTAAAATATTGTTTTAAAGAAACACTTGAGCACCGAAGTAGAAAGAAACTCGGCGGCAGTGGATAGTTGTCTCGATTTAAAATAATCCGCGTCCCTGGATTCGAATCCATTTTAAAGTTATCAATATAATCTAAAGTGTAAAAGAGGAAAAGCCATTTTTATCCCTTGAGGTTTTCCGTTGAACTTCCGTAATAGGCATCTTTTCTGAGGCACAAAAGTCCGACTGTTACTACGGAAATCAACAATACCAGTGATAAAACAGTAATGAGCACACCAAAACTTATTGGCGACAAACACAGAGCCCCCCTTTTCAATTTAGGGACGCTAACCGGCGTGTATTTGTGGAAATTCCCTTGTCTGTTGAGCTCTTGCACTTCTAAAGCATCAAGCTGGCGATCTAAACGAAAGAAACTTCTTAGAACAAAAAAAGCTTCAGTTTGAAGTAAGTTTATTAAATTATTTGTATTTAATTTTTTGATATTTTGAAATTTGCAAATTTTCAAAAATACAAAAATGAAAATTTTTGAAAATTTTTTTTTGAAATTTACAAAAATGGAAATTTGCAAATTTTTTTATTCGCGATACTGCGTTATTGAATCAATTTATATTTTAATATTTGGTCAATTTTGAGATTTTTCAATATCAATATTTATATTTTAATATTTGTAAAGTCTTATATTGTAAACTGTAAAATTCCAAGCAATAAAATATTTGAAAAAAAAACTAACTTAGGTTTCCTACAATGAATTTTTTTAAATTTTGCTCAAAAATTACTGCAGTGCCTTTGGTGCAATAAGCAAAAACACACAAAAAATATTAGATTTTTTAAAACCTTTCTTTATATTAGTATTTCAGTTAGCCAAAAAAATAATCACCACGACCTAGTGCTGTTCAAGCCTTTGCGTTTTTTATAGTCTTTTTTTGTTTTTATCTTGTATTTTGAAGTTTAAGAGGGTCGTTAATGCTTAGGACGAATGCGGTGTCAGAATACACATCCACATTCTTCTCTCCCTCATGTGACGCTTCCAGGTTTTTCTTTGTTATGCTAAGGTTCAAAAAAAAAAACTCAAACATTGGGTCAAGAAGAAACAATGACCATAGTTCATTTAAGATTTCAGCGCTACGTAGCTGTTTTTATAGTGTTTTTTGAACTTACTCAGTGGATCGTCAATATCAAAAACGACGATGGTGTCGGAATATACATCCACATCCTCACCCTCCTCGAGTGATGCTCCCAGACTTCTTTTTCCTCGAAGTGTCACCGGACAGTCATCTGACGATCTCTTAAAAAGTATATCACATAGTAATAAACAACTTGTAGATGCGATTGCCAATAGATTGATTTTATAACTGTAGTTTACTAAATTAAAACTTTTTCCAAAACAGAAATTTTTCCATTGCTTGTAAAAAATGTTTTAAACTTACAGTGCATGTGTTACTGTCAGGATCCACAAGTGTTAGTCTGATTTGACACTTAAAAAATAGATTCGATTTGTCGGCATATTTGTACACCATTGTAAACTGATAAGCTAAACAAAGAACAATTTTTGATATAAAAAAAATCTTTTACGGAAGGAAATTTTTTAGCTAATTTTTTAATGTTTGTTGTGTTTTTTGTATTTATTATATTTTTTATTCGCAATTAATGGAAACGTTAAGTTTTGTTTAATGATCATATTATTATACTTAAATTTTAGAATTTAACTACATTATTTGTATAAACAACAGTAAACAATTCGAATACTAGCAAGTGATTTTCAATTAAAATTTAAAAAAAAATTTTATTTATTTTTTAAAATTTTATTTTTAGTATCCTAAATAAATAAAATAACTAACCTTGAAAAATGCTTTAAGAATAGAACAGGAAAAAAGGGCGATTTTTTCCCGGGCGTACGTTTAGACAGAAAATATGTGGACTAGTCTAAGATGAAATTATGTCGACTATAGGAATTTGCATTTGGTTTGGCCAGCTGCTCACTGAATAAAAATTTCTACCATATGATAATGATTTGTTTATACATTGATCTAATCACACAGCACTGTTGCCTGATGCCAATTTTTAGTCTGATGAAATGACAATTAAAAAAATAATACTCACAGCAATCTTTGACAAGCGCGAAATAGCCACTTTTTCAATTAGAAGGCTATATTTGTATGTGTAAGAAACAGCTATAAATTTGAAAAAGTGGCAATTTCGCACTTGTCAAAGATTGTTGTGAGTATGAATTTTTCAATTGTCATTTCATCAGACAAAAAAATGCAACAGTGCTGTGTGATTAGATCAATGTATAAACAAATCATTATCATATGGTAGAAATTTTTATTCAGTGAGCAGCTGGTCAAACCAAATGCAAATTCCTATAGTCCACAAAATTTTACCTCAGACTAGTCCACATCTTTTCTGTCTAAACATACACCCGAGGAAAAATCGCCCTATTTTCCTGCTCTGTTCTTAGAGCATTTTTCAAGATTAGTCTACCACTTTTTTTAATTAAATTAAAAAATAGCCTAATAAACTATAGTTTTAGCTGCGCAATGACATATGTTTATAATTATTCCGTTGCCGAGATATACTTTTTTAACAGTTTTAATATTATCAATAGAACACATATTATTTATCAATAAAAAGTAGTTCCTAAGAATTATTGCGCAATTTTCTACGATTTCTAAAGAACCCATGTTTTTTTGATCAATCACTAACGAGGGAGGAATATTGGTTTTAAGATATAAGAGTTTGAAAAATAATATATTAATAATAAAGAGAAGAAGAACATAATATTAAATTTCCCACCTTCTTTAATTATAGTTTGCGCGATGCCGTGGGGCTTAGTCTCAGTGTGGCGATCCCGTTCCACCAATAATTCGTTTATAATAAAAATAAAAAATAATAATAAGAAGAAGATTAAAGTTAAATTACCAAATTTACCCAGGTTGTTTAAATATAGTTAGTGCGGTGCAGTGGCGCTCGAGACAAAGTTTATCTAGAAAAAAAGAAAGAAGAAGAAGAAAAAGAAGAAGAAGAAGAAGATGGTTCTGAATTTCAAAATTTACCAACGTTCTCCAATAATGGTTAACGCGGCGCCGCGGGGCTAAATCGCCCCTGGCGCTTCCGCGCCGCGCCACCCATGATAATAAAAAAGTAAAAAAAAGTATATTAAGCAAAATTCATTTTTGAAAATCTAGAGTGCGCATAAATAATAACTACAAAAGCACAAATAAATACAGAAAAACATTTATAAAATTTTTATATAAGTATAAAAATTTGATTATGGTAAACACTTAATTTACCTGACATATCGTCTCCATAAATGAGATTCTTGAGCAGGATTCTGTCTTGAGCACAACCGTTTTCATCCAATAACATAACTTCCTTACCATCTGATGTTTGTACTGAGCAGCTGTGAACTGTCATACAATAGATACCTTCTAAAAGGTTAAAAATTAAAATATTATCACATTATATTCTATGCCAAAATATCCACGGAATTAAAGTAAACGATTATTAAGAACCCAAACAATGAGGTTGAGTTAAACCCAAATATATAGCTTTCCATGTTCATTCTTGCTGTTTTACATGGTGAAGAAAATGTTTCTTAATCTTTACTTTTCAGCTTAACAACTTCGTGAACAAACGGATGTAAATATATTTAGTCAATGCACTTAAATTGAAATATATATTTTGCTTTAGGTTCAACAGCAGATGAATTAAAAAAATTTACACAAAAACACAAAATACACTGCATGCTGAATACAATTAAGAAATGAAATTAAGAAATGCAATTATATACTATTTTAACTAAACAATATGGCAAAAAAAATCAATTTAACAGTTTAAAATACAATATCGCTGTGACAAAAAGCCAATGCAGAAAAGGGACAATTTTTTTAAATAATTAAATGTGGTTTTTGTTTACACCATCAAACCTTAGATTTGCTATTTGTTTTTATTAAAAGATGTGGTATTTCGCTATGTGCAATGATTGTTTAAAAGCATTCTTTGTACCACACTAATAAACCTATCTTACAGTATGTTAAAATCAAATAAAATAAAAATACACACACCATATTTGTACTTTATAACTTATTTATTAAGGCAAAAATAAGCCTAATATTTAATATGAAATATAATTACATGAAAACTAATAGAATGGTTTTTAAACAATTTTAAATTTTGCCCAGTGTGATTTGTTTGGGATATAATTTAAACTTACACAAAGCAATTTGTTTATGATTTAAATATATTTTTATGAAGAATAAATAATGTTTTCCTAATATAGAGGTATTTTCACCTATACGTATCAACCCTTTTAGATTAAGATTGTTCTAACACGCAATTTTTAGTTTCTTGTTTACGCAGAAGTATATATTTTGAACATATTTTAGTTTGAAAAAACATATGGTTAATATTGTGTCCTAAAAATTCAAAAAATACCGGTGCCAGAAGCGGGTTCGCAAGTCCATTGGTGCTTGACAGTGTCACCAACTGAAGCGTAGCGGACAATTTCTTCATCTCCCGTTTCTGTGTCATTTGTCAGAATTTCATATTTGCACGTGGGCATGGGAATGTTTTGCGTAATCACTTGTGTTGTTAGATCACTAAATAAAGTATAATCAAAAATTTACACATAATACATATAAAAATTTTGATTCAGTTGTCGATCTCAGATTATTTAGTAAAATGTTTTACTGTAAAAGCTGTTGGTTTGACGCAGATTTTTCAATGCAACGATGTATGTATGGTATCGCAGCAGTTCTTAATATTTTGGAATTTTGCTAAATCAAGTCAACAACTTATTTATCAAAAAATCTTTATTTGCAAAATATTTTATTTATTTCAATTGTATCTTATTATTAAGCAAACATTACAGCAGACTTTTAAGTGAAAAGTGGTCTATATCGTGTTTCTGACATAGATCATTTTTCATTTCAAAGCGACCATTTAGTATATAGTGTGTTACAGTTTATTAATTGACCAGTCTCAAGTAAAAACAACCTATATCTACAATGGAACAAGAAAAAAAACTGCTTAAAAAGACTGCTATGTTGGACCCATAACACTCACTCATTTCACTTACTTAGGATCCATTTGTTTAGTAGCATTTTGATTAATTCCGTCCACCAAGCTCTGTAGTTCCCCATGACGACCCCCAAGCATAACGATTATTTGGCGATGCTGATCCCGGCCAAAGCTAAACACCCGAACACCGATAATATTAACATCACTTGTTATAATAATTAGTCACAAGCAAAACAGTAATGTTGTTAATTGTTAGAACACTGGTTTATCATCCTTTTGAAAGAACAAAACTAATAAAATCAGCACAACATCAGCAAATTAGTTGTAGTATTAGATGATAATAATTAAACATAAACAATCACAAGAAATTAACTTATTGAAAAAAGACGCAACCAATTAGATCATAGAGGACTAATTCGACCAAAACAAATTAAGTTCTTCTGTTTATTGTTTTAGCATTGAACCTTTTGGATGTTATTTGATTGTACAATAACACATGCAGTAGCTCATGCGTTTAACTCAAACACTCCCTACCTAGTAGTGAATATTAGTAATAATAATAGCTTTATTCTAAAGTATACCGCTGGATGGCTGTAAATACACGTTCCACCACTTTATATCCACAGTTTTTTGCCTGTTTCATGCATGCCTCTGCCTACTACTTTTCTTCCAACAGCATCCTTCTTATTTGCGACCTGCCCCTATTGATCTTACTCTGCGGCTCATGCTATATCCTATTTATTTATCGATGGATAATGGATTCCTTCCAGACTGTCTGTCATTCCGCTTTTTTACCCAACCTGTTTCTCATTCTTATTTTGTTTTGTCTTTCACTGTGTGCGACTTGCACATTTTTACTGCACCCCATTATAGTTGAAACAAAAAATTAAAAAAAAAACAAACAAATAATCCTGTATTATTTCTAAAAGCAAGATTTTATAAGCAAACAAAATAGTAAAAACAAAAATTTACGCCAAAATATGGTTACCTGACATTCAAATCTGCTGTCACTTCTTTATCTGCTTGCATGTAAAAGCATTTTACATTATATGCTCTATCCACCATAGTAACAAACATCTAAAATATTGAGGATGCGTTTTGAACAAATTTTTTCAATTTTGTGTGATTTTAACACACTGTATCTCACAATACCTGTGTCACTAATAAAAACCAAATAATATTCAAATAAGAAACTGCCAAAAACTGATTTAACTAAACATTTGGAAATTTATTTTATCATCAATCAATTTTTTAACTTTTTTTAAGCAACCTAACAACCTAAATAATTTTTCTATCATTGTCATAAAATAGCTACCAAGCTTTAAAAAACAGCTAGGTTAATTTTTAGATGCTTCAAATCTGTATCTGTACATTTTTTGTACTACCTAGTACTGTTAGTATTAAATATGCTAGTACTGTCGGGAATCCATAGGGTTTATTTATAAAAAATATCGAAAGTTCATATGCAAATCCATTTATTAAAATGTGTAATTTTGAATATACCAACTATCAAAATGAATCAAAATTCCTTAATTCATGAATTTTACATAATAAATAGTTTGCATACGGTGTCGTTTAGTTTTCATTAGGATGGGTTGCTCGCTGCTGATTGATCTTTCAATATAATAAAAAACATTCAGTATTTTTGGGCGGTTTTCCAACCGAAGTATTAAAGGAGGTCAACAGTTGCAAACACACTTTTTAGTCCTAAATCTCACTCCAGGATTTAGAGTCTTCACAAGAACGCAGAGAAAGAATAATGTAAAGTAATAATGTAACGCAGATAATGTAAAGTTTATGCCAAATTTTATTTATCTTGCATTTTAGTTTAGATTTTTTCGATTAAGTCTAAAGCCAGTGTAATTCTTATTTATTATATAAAAATCCGCAATTTCTGTAACTTACCGCGTGAAAAGATATAACGACTGTCACACTCATATAGAGTCCTCTTGGGTTGGTCTAAAAAACATAGATAAATTACATTTACGTACACACGCAAAGATTTTTTAAACGCATTTTTGAACATTTTGCTTTACTTTTATAAGTTTTGATATACCAACATACAGTCAGTAATTTGTTACGACTGACATTCTTACGTCGATCGATTGTTTGTTAACAAACACTGGACTTACGTGTACGTTACGTTTTACAATATTATTTTTTTATGAATTTTTAAATGGGAACTTAAAAAACTGTTTCGAAACATAACTGATAAAAAATACCTTTTTAACCACTTGTTTTATGTTTGTTTCGATTATTTAAAAAAACGTTTTAAAATTTTAATGATTTTTTTTCATTGGGTAATATTATGTTTGTTCACATTTCTTTTTTACAAAAATGTTTAAACAACCGCATATTGCATCCTTGACACAAATAATGAAACATCAACAATGATGTTTAACTTTAACACCCGCTGTTTGTTTATTTTCCCATCTTTCAATACCGAATAGTTCTTGCGAAAATAAAAATAATAAGTCAATTATAACCTGCCTGTCAGTTGCGTTAATAATGCATCCGCAAAATTACCTAATACTCTTATGTTTAATTTTTTAACAAAAATAATCATATTTACTTTGTGTTTTTTAAATGAGTATAATTCTTAAAAAACAAATCAAACGTTTTTGCTTGAGATTGAGATTGATACCTCTTAAGAACTTCACGAATTTGAAAATCAGTAAATTGTAATGGTAATCTTAATTCTGGGAGTACGGGATTTTTAGAGCCGCAAATAGGGAGCTTGGAGCCGTTTTTGGACCTTTTTTTAGACTTCGCTGAGGCTTAAGTTTTAGGTTTTAGGTCTATAGGTTTCAGCAATTTTTATTTTCGGCTCCAAGTTCCCTCGGCTCTATCGAACCTAAACCGTCTTGAGTCTTGAAACAAAAATTATAAAACATACAACGGAACAAAAATTTTAAATTTACCCTGAAAAATTAATTAAAATAAAAATTTGTAAACATTTTTTTATTAAAAAATAACAGGGTATTTTACAAATAACTTTCAGCCTAAAAAACAGTCATAATTTGTGCATTATTGTTGAAATTTTAACCAAATTATCACTTTATTTGTTTTTAAACCAACAACACAATGGTAGTTTGATTATTTTACGCATTCTTATTTGTATTTTGTAGTTTTATGAATTATTAAGGGAAAATATAAGGGAAAAATCTAAACACAGCTGTGTAGCTCATTAAAAAAACAATTACACAATTTATGGTTTGTTTTGGCCAAGACTAATTACAAATTGTACGAATTTTTTTGAAATTTAATTTTTAGGTACTCTCTTAAAAAATGTGTAAACAGTGTGCACCTGAATTCTAAAATAAAAATTTATGGTCAGTTTTAAAACTTTTTTTAAAGTCAGGCAGGACTAAGACTAACAATGATGTTTGAAGTGCATATTTCTTTAAGTGCGAAATCGGTCTATATGTGGCGTTAAAAGTTAAAAACATTAAATTACCAATCAATTAATAATTTTAATTGTATTTTATAACAAATGAAGACAACATTAAGCTTTTCTGAATTAAAATGCAGCAGTGGCGCAGAAATATAGCGATTGTCGTTTTAAACCGACTCACACTTAAATTATGGTTTCGTAAATTCTGTGAAATTATTTAACAACAAAAATTGTTTTAAAAAACCTTTTTAAAAATGTTCTAATTTTCCAACTGAATGACCTACCACACACAAACAATCTTTGAATTTGCCAAAAGCTTCATAGTTTTTAAATGGAAAAAAATGCATTTGATCTGATCGTTTACAATTTATCTTTTTAATAAAATGAAAATATTAATAAACTACAGTACCGATCTTTGTTTTCTGACCCCACAGCTGCCGGAAAAGGGCAAAGTTATGCTGGCCTGTTGGGACAAAGTGGCACCCGTTCTGCAGCCTGCCACTTCATAATAGCCCTTGGAGTAAACGTGGCCTTCGAAAGACTCTTTTGTGTTAAATGTTACAGTAATGGAATCGGAACCACATTCCACTTCCGGTTCTCCTGCAATGAAACCTTAAATTATTTCGCCATTTTATACAGTTATTCAGGGACTTCAACAGTAATTCCATTCAGTATTGAATAAAAATAACTACTGTAATCTTTTATTTGCTTTTCTATGAGTTTAAAAAAGCAAAAAAACACAAACAGTACACTGAGATCAATTTAATTATATTATGTAGTCGGAATGCTAAATGACAGAAAAATCATTGGTTTTTTACGAGTAAAACTCAGCTGGCAATAGTAATAATGGCTCATCACCAGCAATATATTTAAGAACAATGTTATTTTGTAGAATTTTCCCGACAAATTAATAACTATCTGTATTTTCAAAATCAACACCACCAAAAAAATTAGTAAATGTATGACTGAGCGTTAACATGTACGTTCGTCAAACCATAATATATTATCACATTATAGTGTGTCTCAAAAAGACACAGTCTCAGGATCTTTAGTATGCAAGACAAAAATTTTGTTACTGCGCCACAAACTCAACAAAACAATAAAGCAATTAAAAATAAATTGGCAATTTTTTTTAGAAAGGTAGAAATTAAATTTAATAATTAAATTAAAAAATCAGATTTTCTGATCAATTTAAATCTACATATTTATATAATTAAAATTAAGATTTTTGTGGACAAAAGATAAAAAAATGTGCCTGAAAAAATTTCCATATTAGTGTAGTTACATTTAAAATAATACCATCTTAACAATCAAATTTATGATTGTTTTGTAATACTGTATGCATTTTCATTTGTAATTTTCATTTGGAAATTTTTATTTGATTCAACATGGACGTATATATAAAAAAAACTTGTAAAAACGTTTTTGGCCACAATTTTTCATTTTTAATGTGGATGTTTATTGCCAAAGCTTCTAAAAACAGTATTATGGAACACCAGTTCAGTTGATTTATTTAAACAGATTTTTAATGAAATTATTCAAAAAATATTTATTATTATCCTGCAACTACTAATTACGCAGTTAGTTAAAATCTTTTAAAAAACTTAGTTTAATAAAAAAGTACGAAAATACCATTTTCAATGTTCGACTTCGAATCGAATTGTCTGATTGATTTTTCCACAAAATGTTAGAAATAAACAAATCTTTAAAGTTTTCTGGCAAACAAAGTTAAATTTCGTACTGAATAAAATATTTTTTCTGCAACATTCAAATACGAACTACTAAATAAATGAAAAGGTACTTAACGATAGCTTACCCATTAATGAATTGTCTACCATTTCTGCTGCCCATGCTGAAGTGAATGCCTAAAAAACAGATAATTAGCTACTGTATTAATCAATGTTTCTTAATGAATTGTCTACCATTTCTGCTGCCCATGCTGAAATGAATGCCTAAAAAACAGATAATTAGCTACTGTATTAATCAATGTTTCTTGCTCAAAAAATTTTTAAGTTTTCAACACGTAGTCTCCATTACTTTTACTATGTTCTCGTGACTTTTATGTTTTCGTTCTTTCTTTAATTTTTCTTGTTTTTTTTTCTTTTAATTTATTTGAAATTAACTCATGTTTTTTATTAAAATAAAAACAATAAGCAAACAAAACAGAACACCGGTTTCTATACCGAGCGTGAGTCAATATTTTTAAAGGAGAACTTTTGGCGTCACAAAATAATTAAGGCGTGTAACGACCCCTGTCTTCTTTTATGGGGGAAAATTGCTATGCTACTGAAACATGAGACATTTTTTTAAATTCACGAAGTCATTTGTACTATAACACATGCGGCGGATAATGATAGCCTTGAAATTTCAGCAGAGTGGGATTGTCTCTCGCAGTACTTATAACTTCGAAACGGTCTTTGAGTCAACGATAAAATTTTAAGATGAATTATGGTATAAAATTGCGGTTTGAAAACGAGTCCTAAGCGAACAGTTAGGGTGTTTAACCTTTTATAGCCTTGAAAACTTAAATCGGATCAACCACTGTTCCATCAAAAAAGAACGTCAATTATTCGGATAAAAAACACTGCCTTGTGGATTAGAAAGTCAAAAAGTTCAAATTTTTTAACTAATTTTATGTGGAATTTCGAAGCTTTTAAAAATTCGTTAAAAAATTGAAGAAAATTGAAATTTTTTTGAAATTTTTCCGTAAAAGAGGTATTATTAATTAAACAAAAAACAATGCGTTGTATATTAATCAATTAATTTAACTAACATGGACAAAAATGTCTATTTTCAAAAAAAAACATAAATAATTAAAATAATTAACCCCGATTGGCGTCTGACACAATCATAATCAGAACGTTTTAAAAAGTAAAAAAAATTTTTCTTTACTTAAGTAAAACGGACCATCTCCCTACGCTTTTAATCACATGAGCTCCAGAGCTGCATATTTACAAGTAAAAACATTATCAATTATGTTTTCACTCAGCGATGATCATTGAAATATTCTTTATTAAAATGTACGTTCTACTTTGCTAAATCCCCGTGTGATTACAGTTCAATGTTGTGTTCCCATTTATCCGATGTATCAGAATAAATTTCAAAAGCGATTGGATAAAACGTTCACTCCCAGATCGCCATCTCAAAGGGTCGGGCGAATTTAACCTTCGCTCTTCCTTACGCCGCATGTAAACGCGATGAAATAATAATGACAATGGTCATATAATAAAGAAGGGCGGCCATCAAACCCTTCATGCTCAAATGAGTCTAACCGCCCCGCTACGCTGTTGCAATATATACCCGCGCGAATTTCACTTACACCCCCATGGCAAAACCAGTGCGGAAATAATCAAAAATTGACTAAAAAACAGTGGGACGCTCCCAATGCACCGTGGCGTCTGCACACTATGGGGTGGCCGCTCTCGACAGTTTTCTCGAAATAATTTCTTTCGCTCGATTTCCTGCAAAAAGCGCGAAACGACCGGATAGACTTCAAGGTTTTTAAAAAAAGTTATTTAGAAGGTTGTAAAAAGACCTATATTACTTTGGGAATTCTGTTTGATTGAACAACATACTTAATATAACTGAACAATGCAACTTAAGGCATTCACTGAAATCTTACACTTAAAACTTTCCACATCATCAATTAAGCGCTCTAGAAATAGATCATAGTTCTAACACTTGAGTCAATAAAAATTCTGTCAAACAGTTGTTGGTAATTTCTTTAGCGACTTTCATTTAAATCATTTTTATTAAATAATAAAAAGTGTTAAAGGATTTAGGGCCGATAGAGCCTAGGGAATTTGGAGCTGGAACCTGGAGCCAAAAATAGGGAACTTGGAGCCGTAAGTAGGGAATTTGAGCTGTAAGTTGGGAACTTGGAGCCAAAAATAAAAATCGCTAAAACGTGTACTAAGCGAAACCTAAATCCAACCCTAAACAAATTTTTCTGAAATGCTCCAAGTTACCGCTGCTCGTGGCTCCAAGTTCCCAAAAATTTCCGATGGCTCCAAGTTCCCTGCTTGTGGCTCTAAAGACCCCGTACCGTGTTAATGTTAGTAATAAAAAGGTAAGAAAAAATTAATTTTATTCAAAAAAGTTACTTATGTATTTGTCTAAAAAATCCGGTCTTCTTTCAAACAATAATTATTTTAATGATTTGAATTACAAATTGTTATCTTAAAAAACAAGATTTTAGCAAAACATTCATTTTTGTAGATTTAAGGAACTTGCATTAAGATAATTTGGAATTAAAACAAGAAGTCGAAAATTGGAAACTTGAATTGAAACCAGAAGTGGAAAACGTGGAGCCGAAAATTTGAAATCACTAAAACCTATACTAAGTCTGAGCCTAAACCTAATCTCAAGTCTTTTTTATACTAGAACTTAAATTTACAGTTTTGCAACTTCAAGTTTTCAAAGTTGTAGTTGTCCAATGGTTTCAAGTTTTTTACTTGGGTTTCCAGAGATCAAACACTTTTTGTACGCTTTTTAGCTTTTTAGCAATAATTGACATTTTTTTAGTCATTAAAAGTTATTTTAACTGAAAAAAAAAACTAAATTTATAGGTCAATAGTTTTATGTTGTTTTATTTTCAAAACTTTGTTTCAATTATTTTTGGTTCTAAAAAAGGGTTTGCTTTACAAATGTCATAAAACACATCGAAGAATGGTTATAGCACTAAGTAATGTGTAAGTAGTAATTACATTGCGATTGTACTTATATATAATTTTGATATGCAATAATTGAACAGTTAAAAATTTACAATTAAAATAAACCGAATGTTTTATTACCCATATAAACATTTTCAACTAATCAAAAAATATACACTACACTACGTCATGTAAAATACCGGTTAAAAATCAATCGCTTCATTAATCATTATTTTTCTCTTTATATTTTTTTACATCGGAACTAAGTTAGAAAGTCGTTATTCTAGGCTTTATTACAAAAACCCTTAAAATTATAAAATATATGTGCAACAAAGTTCAAAATTAAAAAAAAAACATAAAAGTTACTAAGCTTTAATTGACCAAAATATGTGTCAACCATTTTAGTAGCTCATTATACACAGTTTATAAAAGATAATTTGTTAACTTACCAGCAGTAACACTAATAATTTTATGGACAGCATATTCTTTGGTTTTCGCTACGGATGGATTGTTCCCAAACCTAAAAAACTCAAGCTAAACCATTTCACCGAATGATAGTGAAAGTTAACGCGTTGGAGAAAAAAAGAGGCGGAGAGCGCGTCGGAAAGAAGAAACCTTCACGCTCGCTTAACTAGATCGCCAGCGGGTAAGTCGACGGGCAGCGATTCAGAAAAAAATTCCCACTTTCACAGCGACTCATCAGTCTTGACGCTCTTCTTCCCCACAAAACACTTTCCGTTTCGTGTTACAACACAAAAGAAACGGGCGATCAGCGGATAGAAACTCGTCTCCGCACGTCGGAAAGACAAGAAGCCAAACCACCGCCATTTTCTGACTTTTATTTGTAACTCCCCGAGGAGCTGAGAGCAAAACCAGCTTTTTCATTTTTTCCCTCCACCTCCACGCAACTTCACGTTACATCTTTTGCTTACACTTGATTCTATCGCAATTGACACAGATAAAAATATCATTAGAACAAACAATTTTTATGACTTTAAAATTTTGCAAATTAAAACCGTTTAACAATTTGAAACTCCATAAACTTTTCGTCAAAATAAGAGCATTTCAAAAAACAACAACAATGCGATAAAAAAAATTCCAATCTGCTTTTGTACGAGTAAGATTGTATTTTATACAGAAACGAAATTTGAGAATTTTCACAAATTTAGTGCGATCGGATAGAATTCAAAATATTTCATAATCGTATTGTTTTTTTACATTTAAGAATTTTATTATTTAATTCTTAATGAGTGTAATAAAACAATAATCATTAAAAGTCATAAATTCACAAAACGAAATCAATATTTCAGTAAAAACATCTTTATAACTTCTGCTATTTTTAATCAAAAAAATAAACTTAGCAAAGGCTGTTTCAAAAATAGTAAAACTTAAATAAAAAAATTAACATGAGAATGCTGAGATAAATTAAACTTGCTGAATGGCGAATCGTATTAGAATGACGCTGGGAATCGTCAAGCTAGAGTGCAATTTCGTTTATTACAATCACAAACGAAGAATTACGCAAAAACAACAAAAAACCAGTTGAGGCGACAGAAAGCTGGGAATAAGAAAAAAGACGGAAAGAGTTTCAGTTTTTTCGGAAATAAAGAATCATTTGAATTGATCAGATAATTAATGCCGTTTTACAAACCATATTTTGTTTAACAACAGTAGATTCTTAAAAAACTGTAACACTCACTTGAACATTAAACAATGACATTTTTGAAACTGTCTTCAATTTTCGTA
>JASAMX010033107.1:0-27440 GCA_030248175.1 Microlaimidae sp. YZB2_3
TATTAAACTTTATATTTTCTTTTTCTTCTTTGTTATTAGTATTTTAAAAATTTTACTTCTTAATTTATTATACTATTAAATTTTTTCTTGTTTTCTTAACTGCTCAAAAAATTTCGTGATCTTGTAAAAGTTTTAAATATTGCAAGGTTAATTTTTAAATATTCTTCTGTTACATATTAAGCTTTTTATTAGTATTATGTCTTATGAGCTATTAATTTTCATTTCGACAGTTAAGTTACTTTGGACTGAATTTTAGCTAATTTATCATGTCCGGTGACGAACCGCGCGGTGCTAAAAGACCGGCGCCTTCTGAAATATTGCAAGAAGCGCTTAAGGTTTGTATTCTTATATTTTTGGCATGTAACACTAATTCTTGCTGCTACCTAATTTTTTTATTTTTATTATTTTTACTAAGTGATCTATTTTATTTGCATACTGATGAGCTTCGATAGTAAGATAGGTCATTTAAGGCATGTTTTTGTCGTGTTTTATGGTTTTTATTATTTCTGTGTGTTAATAATTTTTACTAGTTTATATTATTATTTTATGTTTTTGGTTATTTGTTATGTTTTTTCTTTATTTTCCTTCTCAGGAAGGGACACTTTCACCAAAAATTTATTAATATAAAGTGTCTATGCTTGGAAGCGAAACACTTTTAAATTCACTTTTTTCCTCTAAATTTATTTATATTATTTATTTAACCAAGCATTATTTAGCTTTCAAAATTATATCCATTTTATATACATAAGGCATATTTTTTTATAAAAACTTCTCTTTGTGTTCTATACATTTTAAATTATAATTCTCTTATTATTTCCTTTAATTTTCTTTATTTTGTTTTATTAATTATAATTGTTACTTTTTTGTTTTATATTTTTATTAATAAGTTTTCTGCTTTTAACTTTTTGTTTTATAACTTTAAGCTTTTTTGCTTTCCTATTACTAAATGATCAATGCTTGTATGTTTCATTTTAACAAAATCTTGTTTGTAAGCTATTTTAATGTAGGTTTTTTTTAAAACTATTATGTGATTTACCAGGGCCTTTTTCGAAACTTCTCTTGATTCAAAAAAATCAGTTTGTGTGTAGAAAGTTATTATTTTTGTTTAGAGAGTATAATTCTTATTTTTTTATTTATTTTTTTATTTTATTTTTTTTATTTATTTATTAGTTTACGTACAGTTATCAAACGAACAAATAAGATAAATGTTTATATCAGTTATATAAAACCAACTTTAAATCACTATTTTGATGTTTTGGATCTTAAAAAATGTATTGAGGATTTTTGTAAGATGTTTTTGTTTTTTTTACCCAAATTATGGCTATTATATTTTTTTTTGTAAAAAAATTTTTCCTCTCTCTTTTTTTTAAAACTTCAAAATTATTTAGAAAAAATAAAAAAAGTCTCAATATCATTTTTTTAAAATTTTCAATTTAAAAGATCAAAAAATTTACATCGTTTAATCCAGTTTTATAATTTATATTTTACCTCAAGTGTTATTTTTAATATCAGGGTACTTTCAAAATAATTTATTTTACAACATTTTTTTAATATTTATCGCTTCATATTTACCGTTTTAGATCCGTTTCTGGTTTTGATTTACATCAATGATTTGATTGATTGCGTTCATCATTCTCATATTAAAGGCTGGTTCATACTTATGACAAAACGTCGTTTGGACAAAGTCCAAAGGACAATTTTAGAAAAGCCGAAACGTCCTTTGGACAAACCAAAACGTCCGTTTGACTTTTTACTTTGGACGAAGTATGAACGCTACTTAAAAATTGTCTTTTGGACAAAGTCCAAAGGACAAAATCCAAAGGGAAAAGTCCAAAAGACAAGAAACTATGAACACGTTGTTCTTTGGATTTTGTCCTTTAAACTTTGTCCTTTGGACAAAGTTCAAAGGACGTTTTTACGCTGTATTTGTCCTTTGGAAAAAGTACAAAGAACTTTTGTCCTTTGGACTTTGTGAAAGCGACGTTTTGTCATAAGTATGAACCAGCCTTAAGTTGTTTGCAGACGACGTTAAGGTATTAATTAATTTGTTAGAAAAAGTTAAAAAAAGTTTCACCAGAAAATTATCTAAAGCTTGTCATTTACCTGCATTGAATTATGAACATTGACTAAAGTATTTAGGTATGCAAAAAGTTCAAGCAAGAAGAAATTTAATTGATCTTTTAATGTGTTTTAAAATAACCCATAATATGACAAGTATAAATCCTTTAAACTTTTTTAAATTTAAAAATAATTCTACAAGGGGACATTCATTTAAACTTAAAGTACAAAAAAGTAGAATCAATGTTAGAAAATTTTATTTTTCTAATAGAATAGTTTCCAAATGGAATTCCCTTTCTGAAAACCAGGTTTCAGCCTTTCATATTTTTAAGAAATCGCTAAACCATGATTCATTTTTAGGCTTATATAATTAAGCTTTTGAATCATATTCTAGTAAATCGTGTTTTCTAGTATTGTGTGTTTTTATTTTGTATGCATAGATTGGTTCGCATTTCGAACAAATAATTTTGTTAGTGATTAATGTTTTCATCGTTGCGTACTGTTTGTTTTACTAGAATAAACAACTTTGAACTTTATTACTAAAAATAAATTCTATCTGGGTGAAAATAGGTGCGTGGTAAAGTAACCACTCGTGTTTTCAGAAAATATCACGTGCAGAGAAACACATGACGCAACTAAATAATTATTGGTTACATAACCGCTGAAAACTTTTTTTAAATTTTTCTCGCTCACGGGTTTAATTATTTTTTTCTGGCGGAGAGCGGTTACGCCCTTAATTTCAGCCTGGAAGACTTTAACCTTAGTGTAATTTTAATTATTCGATAATAAATTTATCATGTTAATTATGGTTTTTTTATATTAATTATATATTATTTAATATTTATTTAGACTAGCTGAAGATGACAATTAGCCTATATTTTTTAAACGTCCTGTATGTACGATGTTCACTATAATAAACTGTGCTTATTATGCCCTATTTTCATCATAAGCCTACTTTTTCAAAAAACAGCTTCTGTTGCAACAACCGTCTGATAGATTGACTTATGTAATTTGCTTCTTTGCCACAGGAGCGTCCAAAACACGATAGTTGCAATAACCTTGATATAAAAAAGTTTTAGTGTTTTTTTTTCGCAGCTTTCCAGCTTATCATATCATGTTTTGAATTTTAGGCTATTGAAATCCATTGATTGTTGTTGATTATTTATGTTGAAAGTATTAATCTTTTTTATTATCTTCTTGTACTGGATATGATACTATTGTTTGAAAAACCTTCTTCCCAGAATTTACAAATAGTTAAGAATCGCTAGACACAATAAAAATGGAGCTTGAATTTGAAGCCTAAAATAAAGAGCGTGGAGCCGATAATAAAAAAATTGAAGCTGTAAGAAAAATAAAGCAGAAAGTAAAACCCATTAAACTTACACTTAATCTTAAGCCTAGACCTAAAACTAAACTTAGCCGGTTTTTTATTTGGGGTTCTAAATTCTTACTTTTCATAGCTTCAAGTTTTTTTTAAATTTTGATGACGGCTTTAAGCTCTTTGCTTGTGACTTTATTTAAACCCTGTACTCCATATTTATTCCAAAATTCAACTACCCCATTGCTTTTAAAATTGAGTCGTTATCGATCAAAGTTCTAGACCAAACTAGACCAAATAAATGCAATCCAAGATATTTATCGCATTTTTTCTTTATGAATTCTGCCTATAGCTTCATGGACATCGCACATCTGGAAAGTTATTTTGTGAAAACCAGGAGTTTGGCAGGCACGTTTAGATGACAGTTGTTTCTATTTTCTTTATTTATTTAGTTAATGATTGATCTTGGTTTTTGCACGATGGATGACGATTGGGCAATAGAAGAATATTGTAGCGCACTACACTGGTGCAGACACCGCTCATTATTACAGAATTAAAGCTTTTATTTTATGACAATTACTTTGCAACTGCAAAAAAAAGGATCCACTTTCACCCATCAATCCACTTCTGCTAAAAACAAAACCAATAACTTAAACAAGAAGTGGAATTAAACACACATCATGTTTACTCTTGCTACTTTAAACCCTTAAACTGTATGGGAGAGATAAACAAGTGCGGGTTAAAGCAATTAACCACATTATAAATTTATAATTTTAATTGTTTTAGATGTTACCGCAGTAAAATTGATCCTACGACAGCTCCAGTGTAAGTGCAACCAGTCAATAAGCTCCATAACAATGAAATAGTTCGGTCTGATATTGACAACAATTGAAAACGGAAACAGAAAGATTCAACAATGAAACCTGCAAAACAAATATGAACAATTTAAATATCATCTTGCAAATAAGTTTATTAACAAAGACATTAATATAAAAAGAGCAATAAATTAATGAATGAACGAATGAAATAAAATTAATTTCAAAATTATTTTATTATATAGAGTCAAAAAAATTATATCGATCCCAAAATTTTTCTCAGCATATGCTAAGAAAAACAAGTCAAGGTATTTACCATACTTTACCGCTCCTTCTTTTCAGAATAAAATAATTACACTTATCTCTAGAAATAAGTTTTTAATTTTTTTAATTTAAAATCAATTGATTTTTATAAGTAAACTAAAATTAAATAGTTGGAATTGTCTTACTTGAGCTTGAAATAATTCAAATGGTTTCTTAAAGTTTGATAAAAAAAATATCGATTACAGTTTTCGACTTAAAATATCATGCTTTCTTCTATTTTCAATTTATTTAATTTCAATAATTAGAGGGGGGAATAATTCATTTGAGATTTGTAATGTTTAAACTTAAACTTTTGAAATTTTTCCTCCAAAAACCGCTGAAAATTCTTAGAAGATATTGCGCGCCAGTGCTGCACTGTGTTAAACTCCGCTTCCGGAAGCGGGTGGACGGGAAGTTGAACACAGAGCAGCACTGAAACTTTCTGCAGATTTTGTGGCAAGACAATCCCAAACGATTAATATTGCATTACGCACTTTACTGACAAAAATTATTTGGTCAGAAAATTTTTAAATTTTTTTCCAAAACCTATTAATAACTTTAAAAACAACCTGAAAATGCAAGAAGATTAATTTATAACAGATTCTATATTTAAATAACCCATAAATTGTTTATTAAGGAGTGGGGCTTTAGAGCTCCGCTTTAAAAAACTGGAGCTCCGGAGCATTAAAGGCTAGGAACGTTAAAGGCTAGGAACGTCACCATTCTGAACAGAATCAGCGCAACTCATAAAAATTATTTTTATTTAGATTTAAAGTTGATGAAAATCATGGGTGGCGCGGGAGCGCCACGGGGCGATTTAGCCCCTTGGCGCCGCGCCAACCATTATTAGAGAACGTGGGTAAATTTTGAAATTCAGAACCTTCTTTTTCTTCTTCTTCTTCTTCTTATTATTATTATTCCAACGCTCCATCCTTAAAAGCGATATTCCTCATTCGTTACTGATTGATCAAAAATAAACATGGGCTCATAAGAAAGAAGAAGGAATTACGCAACTTTCTTAGGAAGCACTTTTTTGATTTAGGTCCTTGTTATCGATTTATTGATCAAAATAAAAAAATTGAAAAATAGACAAATAAAAACTACCAAACGCACAATAACAGCCTTTTGGCAACAATAAGGATTGTACAAAGCAGACAACCAACATCCCCTCATAAAAACCGCACAAAAACAGCAGATCGTTTTTAATTGGTGGCAGAAACGGAACCAGTTCCCAGCGCCATCTGCTTCAATCGCGCGGAAATCGGCGAAAACAACAGAGTACTTTTTTAATTCTTACATTACTGATGACAAAATTAATTCAAAGTTTTATTTATTAAAAAATAATAAAAAGCGTCGGTGGCGCGGGAGCGCCACGCGCCGGTAGTTAATCATCGATGGTGCGCGGGGTGCCATACTGAAATTTAACCCCACTACGCCGCGACCACAATACTTTAAAGTAAACTGAGTAAATTTTGTAATTCATGTTTATCATCTTCTTCTTATTATTATTTTTACTTTAGAATTATAATTGCAATCATTGGCGCACGTCATCGCGCCAACTATATTTAGAGAACGTAGGTAAACTTTGTCTGGAGCGCCACTGCACCGCACTAACTATAATAAAACAACGTGGGTAAATTTTGTAATTTTAATTCATCATCTTTTTCTTATTATTTTTTATATAAAAAGTATATCTCGGCAACGGAATGATTATAAACATATGTCATTGCGCAGCTAAAGCTATAGTTTATTAGGCTATTTTTTACTTTAATTCAAAAAAAGTGGTATACTAGCCTTGAAAAATGTTCTAAGAATAGAACAAGAAAAAAGGGGCGATTTTTCCCCGAGCGTATGTTTAGACAGAAAATATGTGGACTAGTCTGAGATGGACATTATGTGGACTATAGAAAATTTGCGTTTGGTTTGGGCAGCTGCTCACTAAATCAAAATTTCTACGATATGATAATGATTTGTTTATACATTGATCTAATCAAACAGCACTGTTGCATTTTTTTTTTGTTTGATAAAATATCGATTGAAAAAATTATACTCACAGCAATCTTTGACAAGCGCGAAATCGCCACTTTTTCAAATTTATAGTTGTTTCTTACACATACAAATATAACCTTCAAATTGAAAAAGTGGCGATTTCGCGCTTGTCAAAGAGTGCCTGTGAGTATAATTTTTTTCAATTTGACATTTTATCAAACAAAAAATGCAACAGTGCTGTGTGATTAGATCAATGTATAAACAAATCAGCAATATGTTGTTGAAAAGTAACTACATAAAACTAAATTTATCCAGTACAGCATGTTTGCCCCGGCCGCGGTTCTTATTGTGTACTTATCTTTTATTGAAAAACCTGGGAATGTTCGCTTTTTGACTTGTTGCGGATTGAGACCTGGTGTACCTGTGTAAGTTAATTTTTTTTTAAAAATTTTATTTTAAAAATTCTAAAACTAAAATGTCCAAAAAACTTACCGAAAGCGCGTTTTTTTAATTTTGAAAAAATATAGCTACGCGAGTGATCGGCAGTCCGGAATTTCGCCCGTGATTTCGAGAAAATAATACCTAGGTTCTAAACGGTCCGGCCTGGACCAGTTCGTCATTTTTTAGTTTTTTTCGGCCGGGTCGGGCCGGGCCCCGAGTTTTTTTAACATTCGTGTACCAGCGGGATGACGTTTTTTGGTATCAGGCAAAGTCCTAACTGAGGAAAGTCCCAACGTAGGAAAGTCCCAACCAATCAATGAATATCCCAACAGTTCAAATATTTCTTAGGCTTAGGTTCAGGTTCAGGCTTAGGCTTAGGCTTAGGTTTAGGCTTAGGCTTAGGCTTAGGCTTAGGTTCAGGCTTAGGCTTGGGCGCTGTTTGTTGCAAACGAATTTTTTGAGTCTGTAGGGACTTTCCACAAACTGTGGGGAGATTCCACAGTTATGAGAATCACCCTTTTTGTTGGGAGATTGCTCGGAACCCGTTTTTTAGAACAAAAACTATAAAAATGAAAAAGGCGTTTCGCGGACCGGACCGAGTTGACCGAATTAAATGCGGGTCAGGCCGGACTGTCCTGAAAAACTTCGGGTCAGGCCGGACTGTCCTGAAAAACTTCGGGTCAGGCTGTGTCGGGGCGAACTTGAAAATAATGCGAGCCAGGTCGGGCCGAGAAGGGCCAAAACCTACCCGAAAACGGTAAGGAAATTCGGCGACTAAGCTAAGCCTAAGTAAAACCATGCTAAACCTAAGCAAAATCTAAGCTAAGCTTAAGCTAAGCCTTAGCAAAATTTAAGTTAAGCCTTAGCAAAACTTAAGCCTAATCCTAAGCGAAACCTAAGCTAAGTTTAATCCTAAGCAAAACCTCTAAGCCTAAAATCTAAGCTAACCCTAAGCAAAACATAAGCCTAAACAAAATCTAAGCCTAAGCAAAACCTAAGCTTAGCCTAAACAAAACCTAAGCCTAAGCAAAATCTAAGCTAAGCCTAAGCCTAGGCAAAGCCTAAGCTAAGCAAAACCTAATCCAACCTCTCCCCTGTCATTTTTAGGGTAGGTTTTGGCCTTTAGCCCCCGGGGCCTGGCCGACCTGAAAAAAATGAGCACCATACGCAAGTCGATCCGGTTTAGGACGACCATAAAAGCATGCGTGTAGGCCGGAACTCAAGTCGGTCCTGGCCCTATCGCACCTTTAAATTTGAAATTTTGTATTTAGACCTGTGAATCTTCTTCAAGAAAACCATAACAAAATTCAATATTTATCAGCTTTTTGCTTGGCAGTTTGGAAACTATTGGCTAATGTATTTCTGGATAACTTCGACTTTGAATTTGCACTTCCATATCCCTTTAATGTCCCGGGTAACAGACATTTTTTTAAATTATATTTGATGTTAGTTTTAAAATATTAAAACTATTTTTTAGCGAAAGTAAAAACAAAATTTTAAAAAAGTACCATATTAAACAGATTAATATGAAGCTACAATAATTATAAAAAAATTAATACCCAAAAAATTACATCCTTATGAAAAAATCTTACGGCGTGATGTCTACACAATTCATACGACGGTGTGTGTGGAGTCACTCCGTGCAAAAAAAAACTGAGTACTCTACACTGTCGCCTTAGGACTTTTTGTGTTTTAATTAATGATTTGCGCACATATAAATTTTTTTCCAGTTTGGTTTTGGTGTGACTCAAAGCATATTGTCGTATAAAACGACTTTTAGCACCAAATATGTAAATCTAAAGCCTGAAACGCCTTACTAATATTGAATTTAATATCAATTCATATTTTGTGTTTCTATGTATTATATATAAACAAATTAGTTTAAAAATATATTTTTTTAAATCAAAAATTTCGTGTATTAAAAATATTTTTTTAAGTTTTTTAGGGCGCTGCAAGGATTGTCCATTGCAATCAAAAGAAAAGTTGGCCATGGTTTTTGCGTCGCATATTACCAAAATTATAAAATATACTGAAAAATGGGCACTTTCTGCTCCTGTATTAAAAAGTAAGTAAAATGGGCCATTATAATAAGCCTCTCCATTTATATGGCATCCTCCATTATAATGGCATAGTAGTCGTTTTAATTCAGCGAATTAAAATGGAGAGGAAGCCATTATAGCTATTTAATGATTAGGTTTCACTTCATATAAAATCACAAGTGACACGAGAAAACTCATGCGGCCCGGACAGCATTATACTTGTTATTTTATATGAAGTGAAACCTAATCATTAAATAGCTATAATGGCTTCTTCTCCATTTTAATTCGCTGAATTAAAATGGCTACTATGCCATTAGAAGGGTGCCATTTAAATGGAAAGGCTCATTATAATGGGTTACTTTTACTTACTTTTTCATATAGGAGTTGCGCATTTTTCGTAATATTATATATTTTTGATATTACTATTTTTGTTTTGGTTTTGTGTGACTCAACGCACTCCGTTGTATAAACTGTTGATTAATACATGGGGGAGGTTTGAATCACGATTTTTTGTAACGTTATTTTCACCACTTAGGGTCAAAAAAACATACGCCAACGGGTCAAAAATGGCACAAACCTATTCTGGTCTGTTTATAGTCGAATGAAAGCAATTGAAAAAAATTATTTTTAGTGCATTTTTTCACCCTATGTAGTGTAGTGACATTGCCATTTTTTTGTTTGATTATTTTAAGTAGTGAAAAACTTTTTATATTTTAACTGATTTAAATTAGCAATTTTGTACTTGTGTGGAAATTTAAAAAGTGAGCATGGTTTTTATCATATTTCTGACAATTACTGTTTTATGAGACTTTATTTTGCATTTCTTCTCGCTAAACAGTCATATCACGTGACCCCGTTTACTCACTTTATTTTTATTTTAAATTTTTTATAAGGCTATAATTATATTAATATACTCATAAAATTTATGTCTATGTGACTGTTTTGTCTCCGTATTTGTTCATTTTTGTATTTTAGTAGTGCTCAAAATACTAATATCTGTTCTATACGGCGTAATTTACTATCCAGTAATCGCAGTTTTGCCCCTGAGACAGCCATTGGCATATATTTTGGCCACATTTTATACTGGTTTTCTATTTTTTGCCGCAATTATAGCAGAATATCCGTGCAGTGACGTTTTTAAAAATCTAGTAAGTGTGATTTTTCAAAAAAAAGTTATAATTATCATAATGCTTCAAATCAAACTAAAGTTTTTTTTTTATCTTTATGTCTTTATCATTCATTTTATGTTTATCTACATAATTCAATTAAACTTGATTATTTCAATTAAACTTGATTATTTCAATTAAACTTGATTATTTCAATTTAACTTGATTATAACCGTAGAGATGCGGTATTCCACTTTTAAACTTTTAAAAATTAATTATAATCGTTTATAATACCATTTTCAATTATAATTATAATCGTTTATATAACCATTTTCATATATATATATGGAATTGCTTTCTAATACAGATAAACAAAAAATAAAATTCCTTAGTATTTTTTGAGACCAAATAAACTAAGTAAGCACTAACTTTCTTTTTGCAAAAATAAGCGAACTTAGATTTTCAACAACTTCTTACCAAAAGTTCATTTATTTTAGCGATATTCCTATTTTCGTTTTTGGAGCTCCGGTCATCTAAAGCGGAGAAATTCTGCTCCTTTGACTATTGAATTCCAGTTTATTTAAAGGAGCACTGTCACAAATCAAATTCCCATATCCACTGACCCCGAACTGCTCCTCTAATACCAAACTTACCTAATTCAAATTTGATATTTATAGTGCTCCACTACAAGGCTACGACATTTCTAAATATCAGATTGAGCGGTCGAGTATTAAAGGAGTTAGTTATATGTTTCCGGCGATAAAACAACTTAATTTGTGTGTATCAGCGCTCCTTTAGCCTTTAAACCTTTAATCTTTGTTTTAATTCCAAGCGAAATTTAAGATTAAAACGATTTTTCGTTTATAAATTAAGTTTTAAAAAATTTAATTAAAAAAAATTTGGACAAAATAATCTATGGCATTAATTTTTATTACACATAAACTCAAAAATATATAATAAACAGTTTGAACAAACAACTTAAAAAAATACCATTTATATGGTACCTTGCAAAAAGATGTACTGTTGTAAATGATACTTTTTGACTTTTGATACCATTCTAATCGATTACTATTTAAATAACTGCTTTTCTAATGATACTTTTTAAATGGATGCCCATTAGAATGGTAATTATTTAAATGGAATCCTATTAAAAAGGTACCTCAAATCGAAAAGTTCCATTTAAATGGTATCTTTTTTTAAGTGCTTTGTTCAAAGTGTTTCCTATATTATAATATTTTTGATAAAATTAGAATAGTATAAAAGAAAAGTGATAAAAAAACCCCCGATTTTTCGGGAGTTCCTCTTCGGGGTCTTACCTTCCTTTAACTATACGATCGGGTTAATGACTATTGCAACTAAATCACAATAATTTACATGTTGTCCATATCCCCAAATCTCGATAATTTGACAATTTCATAAAACTAACGCTATCATTTATCAAAATATATAGATCACCTCTGAAAATAACATTTTATTTAAATATTGTTTTCTTCTTTCTGCATATTGTACTGACGTTTAAAGTTCGGTTTTTATCTTGTTTTACAATTTTGTCTGTTTTAGATACTTTTGCTGAGGATGGCCCTAAGTTCAGGCCGAAACGTTCAAGTTTTATCAATAAATTATTTTAAATCTCCCAGTTTTATTATCATCGCTACATTGAAATTTTATTTAAATTTAGGCAATACTCATCACCGAGCTATTAGTAAAAGCGCCGCCATTTTTTCTGTTTTTATATATACTAGGATTTTGTTTATTACCGCTGGTGGTAACAACAATATATTCAAGAAACCCGCTAAAGTCCCGGGAATCGGTAAGTATCATCTATTGAATCCCGCGTAGGTATTACGTTAATCTCAAATAATTCGGATATGTTGTCGCTTAATTTGCATGGGAACTTTGTCGGGCGCGGCTTATTGGTCGTTCCGTATAATATATAGTTCTAGCAATAATACGTTCGGTAGCTTTTGCGCGGTTTTCAAACCAAAGAATTAATGTGATTCGACAGTTGCAAACGCACTTTCGAGATTTCAATCTCACTTACGTGAGCTTGCGGTCGATTTTACATTGTAAATTAAAAAAAAAGGTCGTACTACAACAAAATCAACCACAGCCAAAATAAAATACAAGTGACCGTGACTCATTATGTAAATAATAGGATGCTGTTGGAAATCTTAAATGAATAACAATCAGACTCGTGACTCATTTTGTCATAGTGACGACAATAAGACTTTTAAAGCATACGTAATTTTTCGCAACCGCGGGATTACAGTAACACCCCGACCAGTCTATGATATACTGAAATTCCAATTATGCGAAATTCTGACAAGTGGCTGCAACATTTGTTCGTTGGATTAAAAAATGCCCCCCATTAATTAACCATTTAAATCACGAGAATCTGACGTCACTTTAGATTCGATTTAATACGCAGTATTTATGTTTGATAAAGTGACGTCAGATTCACTCAAACCACTCAAATCATAGGAATCTGACGTTATTTTATCAAACAAATACTCCATATTAAATCGAATCTAATTGGCTGAAAAAGTGACGTCAGATTTCTCTTGATTTAAATGGTTACTCAATGGGGGGCATTTTTTAATCCAACGAACAACTGTCGCAGCCACGTTGGGTTTACCTTTAATTAAAATATTTTGTGTTGAAATTCTTTTTTAATAAAATTGTGGGAAAAGCGTTTAGAATAATATTGTTTATAAATTTTCCATTTTTGGTACTTTTTAGATAGTTTAAATGTCAACGATGTCATTTTTTCCCTAATTCTTGCACGTGAAAATAACAGCAGACAATTCCCAAAGTTAAGGCTTGGGCAAAATTTATATAGTTTTCTTATGCAAGAAAAAATTGTTTACAAAACATTGTATTATAAATTTTTATACAATATATTTTTTAACATATTATGATATTAACAGAATTTTTTATTTTAAGGAATTAATGTTCAAGCATTCATTCGAGTATACGTATGTCCAAAATCTTTTAGAAGTGCGAAAGATTAGGTAAGAATGAAATCCATAATTAAAATTCAATCCTTACAATGTATTTTTTTAAAATTACAATCAAATTCAAGCGAAACGATTTAAAATGGGTAGCTTGCGCAGATGACAATATTGTAAGCGTGGTTTATTTTGAAAAACTGAGTTTAAAACTAAAGTCTAAAATAGTCAAAATGTATAGTGCAAATTTTATTATTATTTTTATTATTTTATTATTATTTCATATCCCTAGATTTTTGGAGTGTTATTTTGTTTTACAATAAGCATTTTATTTTAAAACTTCAATTAAAAAAACAAACAAAGTTTTATATTTTTAAAATTATTTTGAGTTAAATTGGTTATATGGTTTTGTACGTTTTTTCGCAAACTAAATTAATACGATAATGCGCTCACGACAAGACGAACCTCAAATTTCTGTTGTTTTTTCCCAAATAATTGTTTTCCTGCAAGTTTGTATAAAGCTTTGCCGTGTATTACCTTAAAACATTTTACATAATAAACCTCTTTTTAATGGGAATGGGACAAGTAAAACCAAAGACAGGTAAAACCGAGGGCAGGTAAAACCGAAAGTGACGTCATTGAGTTATTTTTATATAACGTAAACACTCTTGTTACAAAATGATAGTTGCGTTTTTATTGCAATGTGAGGGAAAATAATAAATTCTCCATGCGAAAATTAGGTTTTAAACCAGTGAATAGTATACTAAAAGTTTTACCCGTTCATTTTATATTTTTCTCTGTTTAGTATATGATACACACATTTTTAAATCTTGTAAATAATCATGCCAATTTTTTTACAAATGTTTACTAAATGTGTCTATAATGTTTTGCTTACGATATCTTTAAAAGGATTTAAAAAATTTTTAGATTTAATTTAAACGATTTAAAAATCTTTTAAAGTTTAACAATTTAAAGTTTGGCCATACACAGTATTTCAGTGAACTAGTGGAGCCAAGATTTCCTGTGATCTGTTCTCTCTTTCTTTTTTTGTACTCCCGCGTCCCGCCCATATAAAGCCGAACATTTACTGGGGTCCGGCACAAAAGAGTCCCGGCACAAAAGAGTTCTGAAAAAAATCGCAGCTGGCACAAAAGAGTCCTGGCACAAAAGAGTCCCGGCACAAAAGAGTCCTGGAGAAAATGCGTTCATGCGCCCAAGCGCTGCGAGCGCTGAGGTGGGTACAAAAGGGTCCTGGCATAAAATCAATTTTTCACCGCTAAGAAACAATGTTCACACCTCAGCTGTCTTCCAGTTTTTTATTTGTTTTTTAAAGAGGTTGTGTGAAGATTTTCGCGGGTAAAAAATTAATGTTTTCAAGTAATTTTATTTTTTAGTTATTTAAACGCTTAAAGCTTTGTAAAGCGTTTAAAAACTAAGAAAAAAAATCATTGTTGTATTTGGGTATAAATCATATAATATTGAATTAGTGTTTTTGTCATAATTGACTGTATGTCAAACAAAATCATGTCTAAATAATGATTTTAGTTGGCATAAATTTTTTGTTCATTGTTTAATATTACAATTTTTATCAAACTAAAGATAAATTCTATCAGGGTGAAAATAGATGAGTGGTAAAGTAACCACTCGTTTTTTGAGAAAATACCACGTGCAGAGAAACACATGACACAAATAAATAATAATTGGTTACATAACCGCTGAAAACTTTTTTAAAAACTTTTCTCGCTCGCGGGTTTATTGCTTAATTCTTCCTGGCGGAGAGCGGTTACGCCCTTAATTTCAGCCTGGAAGACTTTAGTTTTAGTGTTTTAATCATAATTGTAAAAACGACCGCAGATGTCAGACGACAAGATGAACAGACCACTGGGACTTTTTGCGTGCCATTGCGCACAACTACAGATTAAAAAAAAAACAAAGAAAATCAAAAAGACACTCTCTCCGCCCATTTGGTGATTTTTAACCAATCAACGAGTAAAAAACAACCAAATATGGTTATACCTCTGGACCAATACAGGTTTCTGTACTTTTTTACCAATTATGTAGTATTTTTTAATTTATTTTTTAAATAAATATTGGTTGATTTTTCGAAACTAGTTGGTAATTTTTTAACCAAATAGTAGCTTTATTATCAGATGCTTAGTGAGTAGTGTTGTCAGCTATTTAACCATATATTTTTCAACTTTTTACTAAATATTTGGCATTTGAATTACGCAAATTACACGAATAATTAATGCTAAATGTTTTTTGTTAAAATCCTTCTGATCATAACGCAATGCAAATAAATACACCAGAAAAGCAAAACTATTGAGCATAACTTTAAATGACATAGATAACACCACTAAATACGCAGTAAGTAAGGTAAATATTCACTAAACTCAAAAAATTTTCTAGAGAAAAATAACAAAGCGATTTAAAAATGTTAAATACGAATTTTTTTACTAAAACTCTTTATTATTTATTTACAATAAAAATGTTGGTGATTAATTATTAGTTTTGTATTTGATTAAAACTTATTTGATTAGTCAATAATGAATCGTTAACGCAACTACTGCATGACTACTGCATCAACTACTGCAACTACTATGAATTAAGCGTATAATTTTATGAAAATTCCCCCATGTTTTAAGTTGTCGTTAATAAATTAGCGGTCTTTCAAAGAAAAATTTTTAAATTTACAGAAACTTTTGAAATTCTTTTGAATTCTAACGCAAACGTTCTTTAGCTCAAAAAACGTAAAACCACAATAAAAAATCTGAGTAACTATCTGGGTTTTTAACCACATTAAAAAATCTGGGTAACTTTTCTCCAGCCCGTCAATGAAAGGATTGAAAACTGTAATTATTAGAATATAACATTTGTTTTCCCAAGAAAAAAATAGCAACTTAAAAAAAAATTTAGCTAAAAATCTTTTCAAGTAACTGTTACACGTTATTTTGACAAAGAGGTCACAATCAGTATAAAATCAACGTGACTCCTTTTGTTTGGATTATTTATGTGTTGCAAGATAGAAAAAGAGTAACAGTTACGAGTATTTTAGAGACGCTTTTGACTAAGTTATGTCAGAGTAACGACGTGTTGAAATACGTCATAAACTGGAAAACAGCTGAGGTGTGAACATTGTATGAGAGCTGTGAAAAATTGATTTTATGCCAGGACTCTTTTGTGCCGACCTCAGCGCTCGAAGCACTTAGGCGCATGAACGCATTTTCTTCAGGACTTTTTTATTCCGGGATTTTTTTGTGCCAGGACTCTTTTGTGCCAGCTGTGATTTTTTCAGGACTTTTTTGTGCCGGGACTCTTTTGAAGGTGAGCCCATTTACTGTACTCCTCCCTCCTCCATAAGACGTAACTTTTTCTTTTACACTCCGCCCATATTGTCGTTGCTACAGCAAAATAAGCCACATTCAATATAAAATACACGTGACTGTGACTTATTCCGTAGTTAATAACGTTCTGTTTGAAATTTAAACTGAGTCACAGTCGCAAGTATTTTATACAAATTGTGGCTCATTTTGCCGTAGTAACGACGGTATAAGGCAGACCTATTAACAGACACATTTCGCAAAGTTGGCGCCATAAATAGTGTATTTATGACAACAAATTTATGTTGATTACGTGACAACAAATTTATGTAGAAAATTGCATTACGTGTGTCAAGGGGAAAACGACGGGAAGGTTACTCCCGTAGTACTAAGGGAGCCGTTGGGACTCTTACAATACATAATATTTATGGCAACTATTGGTAAGCTAAATATTAATGATTTAACGTAGTTTATAAATTTAAATATCATTTTTATTGAGCGACCTTATTTTTGAACGCACAATTTTCCATACTCTGTGTGTAGACGGGTTTTACCTGTGCTCGGTTTTACATTCCTCGGTTTTTCCTGTCACAAAATCTTCTTTAATTGCAATAAGTTCGAATTCTTAACCACAAATGTTAAGTCGTGCGTAGTTATTCCATTTAAAAAAGTTAAAGATCACAAACACGGTAAAAAATGGTGGTAAGTTGATGTCTAAAGTAAAAAATATTGTATAAATTTTTAATTGTTTCTGCATTTTTTTAAACACTGAGTTTAATCCTAGATTCTTACAAAACTATAAAACCTGTATATAGATATTTTGAATTTGTTGGGCAGACGTTTTAAAAGATTTTTTTTAAAAAAAATTACAGGTTTTGTTTTTTTAGTTTACAAAAAACTAAATAAGTTTCCAGAGAACGCGACTTTCAAATAAACCTCAATTTTAATATTTTAGTACACCAGAAAACCAAGAGAAGAGCAACAAAGTAATTGGCGTATGCAAGACAATCAAGATTGTAAAAAATGACAAAACTTTTAGGTTTTCTCTAACAATATTAGCATCTGTTTCGATTAGCATCTTGTTTGTTTTTTGTGTAAGTTTATTTTCTATCGCTGACTACGCATTTTCTTAATGAGTGCGGTGTTACGCTCATTATGTGATAAGTATTTGTTTAAAATTGACAAGGACCGGACAATTTTAAATTGATAGGACCGTCGTGTCGTAGGACCGTCGTGTCGCAGGACCGTAGTATCACTGCGGGGCCGTCGTGTCGTAGACCCGCTTTAACCACTTGCGCAGAATCTGATTGTCTTCGTAAAAGAGTATTGTATACATAAAAAAATTAATTAAAACTCTACGATTTTGACGTTTTAAAAAACAAATTAGAACGCAGAATTTTTTAAATCTCGCCTTTTCAAAAAAAGGTACAGAAATTATTCAGGTTTAGACAATAATACAACTAAAAATATATGATATACCGAAAATGTGCCACTTCAATATAAAAAAGCAAGTAAAAGTAGGCCATTATAATGAGCCTTTCCATTTAAATGGCACCTTCCATTATAATGACATAGTATTCATTTTAATTCGGCGAATTAAAAGGGAGTTGTGAGTACACTTGTATATATGAAGTGTATTTATATATGAAGTAAAATTAAATCAATAAATGGCTATTACAATGATTTTTTTTATTTTATTTCGCGCGAATTAAAATGGCTACTATGTCATTATAATGTAGAGTGCAATTTAAATAGAAAGACTCATTATAATGACCTACTTTTACTTACTTTTTTATAGGAGTTGCACATTTTTCGGTATATTATATATTTTTAATAAAACTAGAATTTCTCCTTAAAAAATAATTATTTTAATAAAAAATTGCTAAAATAATTTTAAGCAATTTTTATTCCAAAAAGCAAACAAAACGTTAAAATTTGCTTTTTTGTTAAATATTTGATTTTATATTGCAGGTCATGGAAGTTAGAAAGATTTGATGTGCTTATAAAAATAAAATCCATAGAACTGGTATACTTTTCATAATGTCGAATTTTTTTTAGTTGTCTATGGGATTGTTGCAGAAATATTTTATTTTCGAGCAATGGGCTAAGAATGCCATGGGAATAAACAAGAATGGAACTGCAATTCAGGTTACTTTTCATTCGCAATATAGTTTCCAACACTGTTAGACGAAAATTTCTAAAAATAACAAAATAAAAATTAACAAAATAACAGTACAAATAAATTTTTAAACTATATATAGTATACGTTTCCCAAATTAGGTGGATATAATTATATAATTGGATTATAAAAAAAGTAATTCTATATTTGTATCAATGGCAGGAGACGAATTTTAAGCAGTTTCTGGTGCATATTTTAAAACAATTTTACCTTTGACCGCTATGTATTACGTATTTAATTAAATCAAAATAAAAGAAACAAAATAATATTATCTCATCAATGTCTGCTTTTTGGTTGACATAAACCTAGTTTATTTCTTCGCGTCGTTTTTAGATTTTTGCTATCACTTTTTTATTTTGTTGTGTGTGTTTTAGCTGATAAATATCAATGGCACCTGCACAGTTGACTTGTTTGGCATTAAAATAGGCATGGTCCAGGTTGTCGAGCAAATCGCAAATAAAATCATGATTCCTTTTATTGCTATCCGAGGTTTTTTAGATAATTGGTTATTTTTTTAAAAACAAATATTTCTATATTTAACTTTTTATTGTCAGATAGTTTAGTGTTGTAAAAAATATTTTTAATTTTCTTTACACTAATAAAAGTAACGGATTTTTGGAATACTTATTTTTACTTTTACTTTTACTTGACTTTTGAAATTTCAATTACTTTTACTTTTATTATTACTCGACCTTTGAAATTTCAATATTACTTTTACTGTTACTCAAATTTTTTCCTGTGAAATACTTAAACTAATTCAAATAACATTTAATTATTTTTAACGAGTTGATTCCTTATGGGCTTGTTGTAAAATGAGCGACATAAGAAAAATTTTTTGCCGTTAACACGCTAAACACCATTTGCTTTGACCAAAAAACTTTGGAATGGAGTTCTGGAGCTCCGAAAACTGCTGTTTTGCTCTGTTTTAAAATTACATTTATTATATTTTTACTATTACTTTTATTTAAAAAATAGGTCTTACTCTTACTTTTACTTTACTTAAATTAAAAAATCACAACTTACTTTTACTCTTAATTTACTTAAATTAAAATTTTTCCAATTATTTTTACTTTTACTTCAAATAATCGAAAATAAATACTTTTAACAACATTAGATAATATAGCCTCAACGAAAGGCAGTATTATCACAGTTAACAGGGAAAATCGCACATAAAATCATTAATCCCTATCCTATCATTAATTAATTGCTATCCGAGATTTTTTTAATATTGTTTATTTTTTTTAACCAAAATATTTACTGTTAGATAATAACCTCGTTAAAAGGCAATATTTTATTACAGTAAATGGTGTGTTTTCTAAATAAAACAATAAATACCATGCACACATTTCTATAAAAAAACACAATTTTTATAAGTCAAACAATGATGAACGTAAATAATCCACTATATTCCGTGAACGTGCGTTTTGCTGAGTATTACTGTTCGCTGCGTGGTAAAATCAATCAATCCCGCGCACTTAAACAGCACGCGACAGTTTGTCATAAGAATCTGCCCTTTTCACAATCATGAAAGTGACTAGATTGAGCCCTAAAAACTTTAATATAAAAAACCTTTTGTTTTTGGAAGAACTTTAATATAAAAAATCCAGGTTTTTTTTATTGATTTTTGTTTTTTATAGCGTTATTGATCGTATCGACTACAGTAACAACTGTCGGGGTATCCGCTTCACTGCTGTTATCATTGCTTAACTATTATGACTACACGAAGCGGATAAGGAGGGGTGCGGTGAAAGAAATTCGGAAGCTAGCGGAAGATGAACCGCAAGAGACTATGGTGGGTGGTAGTTTATTTAATAAACCATCAAAGTAAACTAGGCTAGTCTTGAAAAGAATAAACTATGCTAGACTAGATGAAATAAAAATAGCAGAATAGAAGTAAAAAAAATTCGCCAGCTAGCGGTAAAAAAACCCCAAGCAATTATGGCACGTGATACATAGTTTATTAACTAAACCGTCACTCTATTGTAGTCTACACTAGACTAAACTAGTATAGAGTAGACTAAATTATGCTAGACTATAAACTAGATAAGAGGGAGGGGCGCAGTGAAAGAAATTCAGGAGCTAGCAGAAGATGAACCGTAAGCGATTATGATAGGTAGTTTATATAATAAATCGGCTGACTAGACTAATCAAATCAAATAATTTTATTTTTAGCACTTTTAAAAAAACACGTAAACACATAGTGAAAGTGTCACAATTTCATGATATAAAAGTTTCTACAGTCGCAAAACATTGCAAGTAAAAGCTATGAATTATAAGAAAAACGAAAACAATGTCACAAACCAAAAAGAAAAAAGAAAAGTAAGAAAAATCATATGTTGCTTTACAACATATGAAAAAAGATTTAAGGTTATAGGAAGGAAATACAGAAAGACACTATCTTGGAAATAAAGAGGAGCGATGTTTTTGATATTATTTTGCAATTTAAATGCAACACACTGTATTGTGAATAGCATCAAAAGTATTTTTATTTTGATAAATATGGATCAGTAGGCCAGAGATTTTGTAAAATCTCTAGCACTAACACTGAGCACAACACCATACATTATCAAAAGTCAATTGCTTTTCTAAATTTTTTTAATGATTTAACAGAAACTTGGGAGGAGTTTAAATTATTCCAACTACAAATGGCACGATTTGGAAAACAGAGTGTTCTGGCGGCAATTCTACTATCATCAACCTGAAGTTTTAATGGGTGACCTCTGGTTTAATTATTATTGAATAAGCAAAAATCTTTGGATTGCAGACTTCTTTTGTTATTAATTATTTTATAGATTTCACATAAGTCCATTTTTTCTCTTCGTTCAGAAAGTTTATTAAGTTTTAGAAAAGATAATCGATTTTCATAGCTGGAGTAATTAAGACCACAAATCTTATACAACCTTCTAGTAAAACTTTTTGAACATTTTCAATTATGTTTATATCCTTTATTATTGTTGTTGCATTAACTGAAACTTATTTCCCCTATACAGATTATACAAATGACAGGCGCTAAGACAAGCCAGGAGAGGCAAAAAAATTTCACCCCCATGGTTGAGTCTCTTTTCGTCTAACATTGATAACGATGTTGGCAACCTTTACCACTAGAGTGTTCACTGCGCACAGTGTTGACCCATTTATTAAGTATATATCCTTTACTAATTAAGGTTCCAAACTACACTACAATACTCTACCATAATTGGTCGTACGTAGGATTTATATGCTCTTACTAAATTTTTTACAGACTTTGCTTCGAAAGCTCTAAAAATTAGAGCTGATTGTTGCATAGGTACATCTGCGATTTTTTCACAGTGAGAATTTTAAATCTTGAGACATAAACACCCAAGTCTTGAACTGTTGTAGAGTTTGTTAGCGTTTGATTGTTAATGGAATGGGTTTTGTTAAATTCATTAGATAGTCCAATATGAAACATTTCACATTTATTCTCAGCAAGTGTTTGCTGCCAAATTTTTGCCCATTCTGCTCTTTTATTTATGCATTTTTGAAATATGGCAGATTGATTTTCAATGTTCTCTTTATCATTTGTAGCGAATTCAGAATAAATTTTCGCATCATCTGCGAATAAATTAATATTAGAATTTTCTAAAGTCTACTATGTTATTAATATAAATCAGAAAAAGCAAAAGTCCTAGTACTGATCCTTGTGAAACAAAACTGGTGACCCTGTAAGGTGAGGAAACAGACTTCTTTATTACTACTTTAAGACACCTGTTAGATAAGAAAGCTTGAATCCAGTTTGGAAATTTTTTTTAGAAAACTCCATATTTTTTAAATTTATATAAACGGATCACCGTTGTTAGCTTAGAGTTAGCCTGCATCTCTCTGTGCTATTTGACAGTTTTTAACAGAGATGCCTGAGCTATGCGTTACTCATATGTTAACGATGGGCGGATGTAGACACCTCAAAATATCCTCTCCTTTCACTTGCTCTCAGAAAGAGCAATTCAATTGCGCATTCCAAAGCCCATATCACACTTCATGTTTAAAATTTAAAGTTTAAGGTTTATGGAAGACATTTAAGGTTTGAGCCTCGTTTCACAGTTCGATTTAAGGTTTATGATATAAGGTTTAAGAGTTAAGATTTAAGGTTTAAGGGTGGAACAAAATCCCAAGTTTGGTTTAAGATTTTAAAAAAAAACCCAAAGTTTTCACTTCAAATGACAAATCTAACAAATTTAAAAGTTAGATTGCACAAAAATCAATTGTTGACACTTTTATTTATCAATCTTATAAAAATGTAGACTTATAAAATATTTAATGAATAAAATATCATAATAAAATAGTTAAAAAAACCTTGAAAATTAATGTTTTGTTAAAATCATTTGTCGGAAATTTGTAGCTTTTCAAAGTTCTTGTTTTGCAGAAGTCCGTTTTGCAAAATTTCTTATAAAATTCATTCCGCGGTTTATTGCAATAGTTTCGAAGAAAATAAAATCTGGAAACAACAATGTCCACCCTGGTCATAAAATCCATTGTTCTAAACGGAAGGAATCCATTGGGCATCAAAGGACACCGCGCGCATAAAGGGACGCCCGCATTTATGTCTAATAACGCGCCGCGCCTTTCTAATAACCCGCCCGCGCGGCATTCTTTTAGCCATATTCCCACCTTCATTTTGAAGCCCTGTTTTTCCGCTGCTCCTCCGACAACCTATCCCACGGAGCAAAATATATATGACGTGATCACGAATACTATATGACATTTTAAAGCTTAAAACATTCTGAGGTGTCTGTTTAATTTCAGTGCAAAAAATAATAAAAAGTTTTTTTAATAAAAGTGATAATACAGGTTTTGGGAAATAACTAGAAAAAAAAGCGATCGTTGTTGGTGGCGGAATATCTTCTCGGACATCCCCTTCTCGCCAAAAAACCACAGAAAACATTGTTTTACCATTCTTAATACCAAAACTTAATTTTTGGTTTTTTTCTGTAATTTTTGGTTTGTATTTTGAAAATTTACAGGAAGCAAGCAAAAACCTGATTAAGGATAAATTGCTTAAAGTTTTAATTATTACCCCTATTGGCGATTTTCTTTTCTGAAAGAATTTTTTTAAATAAATTTTCGGTTAACTTGAGACGCAAGCATTGTAATCAACTCAAAATTTCCAAAAAAAGATAAAATTAAAAATAGAAAAAAAGTTTCTCTGAACTATGTATCTCTGATTATTCTAGCTATAAATTTTGAATTATTTAGCGCTCAGGCTTATGAAACTATCTGGCCTCAAAAACCAAAATAAGGAGTGGCCGGTAACTACTAAATTATGTACGATTAAAAATAATCTTTTCGGTATTAACTAATAAGAACGGAAAAAAGTCTCCATTTGTAGGCACTTTAAAAAAAACAATGTTAAAAAATCGAATTAGGACCTTAACCTTTAGTACTCACTAAATCAAAACCAAGACCTGATAATTTTTGGGTTTTATTTAGATTTTCTTATTAATTTAAAAAAAAAACGTTATATATACCATCATTTGTGACAACGATAAGTTTTAATGTCTATCTGTGTACCAATAAATGTTTGTTAACCATTAAACGCTTAAATTTATTATTAAAAAATCCAATTACAAAAGCATTGTTTAGAAAAAATGCGTTTGCAAAAGTATAAACCTTAAATCTGAAACGAGAAGTTTGAATCGATAGCCTTAAACCTTATATATAAGCCTTAAACCTTACTTTATATCGTAAATCTTAAACCTAAAACCTTAAATCGTAAATCGTAAATTTGAAGTGTGAATTGGGCTTTAGAAGCAAATTTGCTTTTCACGCGGGGATTAGGGCGCCCATTCATGGTATTCCTTGCGCCTATGCGGAAATAGACTGGAATAGTCTAAAAAACTAAACTATACTAGACAACATCAAGCAATTATGGTAGGTAAGGTTGTATAGTTTTTTAATAAACCGTTAGACTAGACTAGTTTAGACAGTACTAAACTATGCTAGATTATATACCAAATAAGGCGGGGCTCAGTAAAAGAAATTCAGAGCTGTTTAGCGGAGTTACTTTGTGTATTTTTAGCGACAATGAAAGGCGAATTATCATTCAGGATTATCTCACTATACCTGTTTATTCACAAAAATTATATTATTTTACTTAGCAAAAGAATGCAGTCAAATAGCTTGGGTTTTGAAAATCTACCATAAAAGATCTACCAAAAGGCAAAATTTTTACCTCATACTCCACAAAACTCAATCACTATAAAATAGTGTACGCTTCATAAACCGTCGCATAAACAAGCGTTATAAGCAAAGTTATAAGCATTATATCGAGATAATAAACTTTTTTTGGATTCCCTGTCAAATATCAAACGCATATAAAAAGTGAAAAAGCCAATATTTATATATTTTAAATTATGAACCTTTGTTTGAAAGTTCACCCTCTAAGGTTTATTTGGTTTTTAATTTTTTGAACCATCTGTGGAATTCATCCGCATCTACATCTACACTGTTTAATCATACGTATCCTTGCCCTGGGGTGAATCGTGCTTTTTGGTCTATAAAGAGTATTTCAAAAAAAAATTAATTATTGTGTAATATTAAAATAGTTTTTTTGGCTCAGCATTCCGGTTATAATTAGCGTTTTTAACCTTTTATGGTGTATCGCCTAGTAAATCTCTAAGTCAGCGGTAATTGTTATTCTTAGCGCCCACGGTCGTCAGATATAAACTTTATGTATAATAGAGCTTTAAAATGCATGCGCAGATATGGATAAAACAAATTTGCGCGAGTTTAAACAAATATCGAATATTATCTGTTATAAAAACAGTATTTAGACCACATCTGTCGCGCTTTTTTTTAATAAGGAATAGATGAATCCCGCGTAAGAAATAACTTGCATACGGTTTGGTTGGAAAGTACGTTCGCAACTGTCAAGTCACCTTAATTTTTTTGTTCAAAACTGCGAAAAAACTACAAAATGTACTATTACGGAACTGAAGGCCATACGTAATTACCAATCAGCTGCGCGCCAACCATGCTTGTGCAAATTAAAACACAACGTATGCAAATTATATTTTTTCTCCAGCGTCCACGTATTTTTTCTTGTGTGAAAATAAATAGCTTTTTTTTACAAAATATATTTTATTTAGGTACCGGCGCTCAGTTTCATTGGCTACCAGCTGGGATTCGCGGTTTGGGGTTATTTTATTCAATTGGGTTTTGCTATTTTACTCATTATTGTGGCAGCCGTTGTTTTGTATCTGACTTTCGTTATGAGTTTAAAAGGGACAATTACAATGATGTTCAGCACTATTGGGTAAGTGGAACCAGCGCTTTTGATATCGTCGTCACAACAGCAAAATAAGCCACAGTCATTTTAAAATCTCGTGAATGTGACTCATTTTGTAGTTCATAATAAGCCATAATAAGTTCATAATAAGTTCATAATAAGTTCATAAGTTCACAACAGCAAAATAAGCCAGAGTCATTATAAAATCACGTGAATGTGACTCATTTTGTAATTCATAATAAGCCATAATAAGTTCATAAGTTTACAACAGCAAAATAAGCCAGAGTCATCATAAAATCACCTGAATGTGACTCATTTTGTAATTCATAATAAGCCATAATAAGTTCATAATTAGTTCATAAGTTCACAACAGCAAAATAAGCCAGAGTCATTATAAAATCACGTGAATGTGACTCATTTTGTAATTCATAATAAGCCATAATAAGTTCATAATAAGTTCATAAGTTCACAACAGCAAAATAAGCCACAGTCATTATAAAACCACGTGAATGCGAGTCATTTTGCAGTTCACTGCTCATTTAGCTGTAGTGACCGCCATATATTATCAAAAATATGTAATATACTGAAAAATTTGCAACTTCTGTATAAAAAATTGAGTCAGAGTAGGCCATTATAGTGAGCCTTTCCATGCAAATGACACCCTCCATAAAAATAGCAGTAGCAATTTTAATCCGCGGAAATGAAAATGTAAAAGGAAGCAATTATAATCGCAATCATTTCTTATATACTCACAAGTGTAATACTGTTCCGGCCGAAGAAACTCAGGCGGCCCGGACTGCATTACACTTGTGAGATGAAATAGAATTAAATTATGCGATTATAATGGCTTCCTCTCCATTTTAATTCGCGCGAATTAAAATGGCTACTATGCCATTATTATAGAGGGTGCCATTGAAATGGTGATGCGCATTATAATGGCTTATTATTTTACTTAATTTTTTATCTAGGATTTGCGCATTTTTCGGAATATTATATATTTTTGATATTATTAGCTCGTTGCCAAGATAAGCAGGTTGTACTAGCACTTACAGCACATTGTACATCGGAGTTTAACCCTCTGGGGCCGGTCCACTACGCTATGATAGCAAGTTGTTTAAAACACTTGATAATGTTTTTGGTGTTTTTTTCTCAAGATATCTTATGGGACTCTTTTTAAAATAGGTTAAATTAATAATTACACTGTTTTATTAACAATTAGTTTTTTAGCCTAAGCCTAAGCCAATAAAGCCTTAACCCCTAGTTATGGGTTTTTCTAACTTTTAACTGGGGGTTATTGCCTTATTAGCTTGTATTTATAACAAATATGCATAAAATTAATAAAATATAAATTTATGCATGCAAACAACGAGTTTTATAAGATTTCTCGAGTAAAAAACCCAGAAATTAAAATATTATCAAGAGTTTTAAACAACGTGCTAACATAGATTTGGGGACAATTCGCTCCCGGACAATTCGCTCCCGGGACAATTCGCTCCCGGGACAATTCGCTCCCGGGACAATTCGCTCCCAGGACAATTCGCTCCCGGGAGTTTTTATAAACGCAAATCTTATCAAACCAACTTCATTAGGGACAATTCGCTCCCGGGACAATTCGCTCCCGGAAGTTTTTATAAACGCAAATCTTATCAAACCTACTTCATTAGGGACAATTCGCTCCCTG
>JASAMX010033108.1:0-36063 GCA_030248175.1 Microlaimidae sp. YZB2_3
ATATCCATCTTTAAATTACATGTGTATAAATTTGTATTTTTGTTTAGAACAAACACTAAAAATCTTTTAAAAAACTAATGGATGTTTAGGTAAACTTATTAATTTGTATTTAATTTTCAAATCAAATATTTTTAATGATGGCAATTCGGCTTGGAGTGTAGTTTTTTATTTTAAAAGTTTAAAAGTCAGTTTCCTGTATTAATTTAAAAAGTTAACTCATTTGCGCAAAAGTAAAAACGCATATTTCAAGAACAAATATAAATATGAAACTATAACGAAAAACGTCTTCATTTTGCTTCCAAAAAAAATTAATTCAAACGAAAGGAATAAAAAAGATAATTCCATCTTTGGTTAAATGACCGTTTATTTTTAGTTTAGAGCAAATCAGCTATTGATCTCGTAGAATTGTTTTTTGAGACCATTAAAATTTTTATAGCTTCAGTATGAATTTTTACCAAAAACAGGTGAAAATCTGAAATTCATGATTCAAAATTATACGCTAAATTTTATAAACGAATATTTTATATATGAAAAAAATTGCGTAACTAGATCGCAATATGAAAAAAATTCATGCATAACTTTGGGAGCGCTCTACAAAATAAAGACTTTATAATAAAGACTTATGATGGGTTGTTCAAAAATCGACTTTATTTAAGGGGCCTCCTGAACTGAAAGGTTTTATAAATTCTGAAATTCCACAAAGTGGGGCCACTGAGCTTAGGTATTCCTTAAAATATTCGGTTGTTCTAAAATTCTTAAGGGCCCCTTAGCTAAGGGACCCCCTTACTGAATAGGTACGGTACCTTGAAGTTAAAGTACTAACATTAGTGATGACACAAAACATTAGTGATCACAAGCACTCTCCAAGAAAAATGAATAAAATGCATAAGAATAAAAAATATTTAGGTAAATAAGCTTTTTTTAAAATTTTTTGGATTTTATTAAAAAACTAAAAATTGAATTTAAAATATATGACCTCCAATAATCGACTAAATTTTGAAATTATCTTGGATTTAAGGTGCGTGTACGTATTTTATCTTTGAACAATGCACCTTGAGATACATACCTTAACGAAAGTTTTAAACAACGCAAAGAGTTAGCTTAACAATAATACAAGCTTTCACGGACCCATTAGGCTGCGGCTAAGAAACACCAGTCGAATTTTTTTGCGTTAAACCTGCTTATCAACACTGCTAATGCGATGGAATGAACCAAAATCTAGTTCGAATACCAGTATTTTCTAAACTTCTGATTTTTTTCAGTACCATATTTTTTTAAACTGAAATTTTAATACAGTACAGTACCAGAACAGTACTGGAACTAAAAATGAGTGGTAGTGAAGGGTTCGACTACCAGTACCAGTAATACTGTAACAACACTACTGGTATACCGTACTGACTTTTACAGTGAGCGACAAGGGACGGTATTAACTTGTGCGTGTATCACTCGCCATTATTCTACTTGTCATTTGCATATTAATGAAATGGTTAGGAATTAAATAATCCCGCCGAACAAAAAAAACGCACGTATTGTAAAAATCAGCATATTATTCTCTTGTAGACGCAAGTGCAGGCGACAGATTAAAAAGCTGTTTTTAGGCTTTATTTTTTATAATTCTGAATTACAAATACAATATAATGTAAGACTTATTAATTTTTTTGGTTTAAGTTTGCTTTTTCTGCTTAGCTCAAAATCATTAAATTAGCTATTTTCTTATGATTAGAGTTGTTGTATTACTATTTACTTTTAATTTGATAAGCATTTGTTGATTACTTTTTATTTGATAAGCAACAATTAACGATAACATAAATATTATATTTTACTATATACTTCGTAAAAATATGATAACAAATATATGTAAAAATATGACAATGATAATGAATTTGAACCCGTTTTATCGGCCTAAGCTTATAACCTACCTCAAGAAAGTAGTAATGGATACCCATTGATAAGGAAAAAGAGTTCTTGCGAACTAATAAGATTTCTCTTCAAGTTGCAAAATTTGAATTTCTTTTTCTGCTATTTGTATCCACTGGAAAGTTTTAATTTTACGTAAATCAAATATAAAAATAGAATGAAAATAAAAATTATATCAAATCAAATTGTTTATTAATATATTTAATAATATAATTAATTATAAGTTATATTAAATTAAAATGTTTATTCTGGGAAGCAAGATAATACTATTAAAACTGATTGGTTCAATTGTCAATCATGACGCAATTTTAATTATAACAACTAGCCAACCCATAACGGGAAGACAAAATTAGACGTCAGAAAGGCTTTAGAGTGCTGGGCATTAGTTTGCGTCATTGCTAAATTTATGAAATAGTTAAAATCTTATAAACACGAACATCCCCCCTTACTAAGGTCCATCAGCAAAAATACAAAAATTATTAATTTACTATGTTAAAGTATGTCCTTAGTCTCGATAAAAATAGAAGCGTTGGCAAAAGTTAAGTGCGCGTTTTTGAAGCGCGCTCTTAAAGCCCGGTTCACACTGAGGTGGCAATGCCACCGGTGGCATTGCCACCGCTGTTGGGTCCAACGTTAAAAATATGACGTGTTCACACTGAGGTGGCAATGCCACCGCCGTTGTGTTCGATCCACAACTCCGTCACCGGTGGCAGCTTTCTCAAAAAAATGCTTGGTAACGCACGCATTGTTAAAAAAATCAATGAAAAATATTGCGGTTTTTAGAAAAACGCTTCAGCAACCAATATTGCGGTTTAAATAAAAAAACGGGTGAAAACGCGTAAATTACATAAATGAAAAAATAGATAGCAAAACCGTGTTTAGCAAAACAAACAAAAACAAATGATCTTTTATAAAAAAAATTTTTAAATAGTTTTTACGAATTTTAAACACACTTACATACATAGCATGGAAAAGTTTTTGAATATAAACTTGCAATTTTTATGCATTAATAAAAGATTTGCAAATTTTTCTGCTGTACAGTTTTTAATATAATTTATTGCGCGACCTTAGGTCAAAAGAGTATTAAAAAATCTAAAAACAGGGTTATTAAAAAATCTAAAAACAAAATCGTTTACCTATATTAATTAAAAGGAAAACTTTTAAGTTTGTTAATGTTTTTTCGACCACAATACTTTTTACAAATAAAACTTTAAAAAATATGGCTACTGATTCAGATGAACAAGCAAAAAAAAACATAGATGGACAGAATTAACCAGGCAAACAGCTGGGAAGTAGTAAAAAAAAGTAAAAAGTAAAAAAAGAGTAAAAGTTAAAAAAGTTAACGACATTTTTCTTCTTACCGACAGCTCTATACGCGACGAAATGCTCTCCAGCTGTGGCAATGCCACCCCAGTGTGAACCTAGTGGTGGCAATGCCACCGGTGGCATTCCCACCGGTGGCGGTGGCATTCCCACCGGTGGTATTGCCACCTCAGTGTGAACCGGGCTTAAAAGTATAAGAAAGAACCGAGCGGAGCTTAATTAATAGGGGTTAATGCGTCTATAGATTTTAAGTATTTCATAAATTTAGCAATGACGCAAACTCATGCCCAGCACTCTAAACTTCTTCTAAGCACAAGTTTCTGCTGCCTCCCGTTATTGGTTGGCTAGTTATTATAATTAAAATTGCGTCATGATTGACAATTAAACAAATCAGTTTTAATAGTATTATCTTGCCTACCAGAATAAACATTTTAATTTAATATAACTTATAATTAATTATATTATTAAATATATTAATAAACAATTTGATTTGATATCATTATATTTTAATTATATTTTTATATTTGATTTACGTAAAATTAAAACTTTCCAGTGGATACCCAAATTAGCAGAAAAAGAAATTCAAATTTTGCAACTTGAAACTCAATTAGTTCGCAATAACTCTTTTCTCTATCAATGGGGACAAAGATAGAGTGCTCTTTTCTTTAATTAGGTTATAAGCTTAGGCCAATAAGACAAGCTTACGAATTCCATTATCATTGTCATATTTTTACGTATATTATTATCATATTTTTACGAAGTATATAGTAAAATATAATATTTATGTTATCGTTAATTGTTGCTTATCAAATAAAGCAAATCAACAAATGCTTATCAAATTAAAAGTAAATAGTAATCAACAACTCTAATCATAAAATAGCTAATTTAATGATTTTGAGCTAAGCAGAAAAAGCAAAGCTAAACCAAGAATTCATAGTACATTATATTGTATTTGTAATTCAGAATTATAAAAAATAAAGCCTAAAACAGCTTTTTAATCTGTGCGCCTGCACTTGTGTTGATGAATAAGAGAGAATAATATGCTGGATTTTCTTATATATACGTCGGTTTTTTGTTCGGATTGTATTAAGTCCTAACCGTTAGTTAACATGCAAATGACAAGTGATAAATGGCAAGTGATACACGCACAAGTTAATACCTGTCCTTGTTGCTGCAGTGTAAAAGGTACAGTAAGTCTAGTGTTGTTACAGTATTACTGATACTGGTAATTGAACCCTTCCAGTACCGCTCATTTTAGTTTCAAGACTATACTGGAACTGTACTGCATTAAAAAATTCAAAAGACAAAAATTCTGGTACTGTACTGTATTAAAATTTCAGTTTACAAAAATACTGGTACTGGTACTGGAAAAAACATCAGAAAGTTAGAAAATACTGGTACTCGAACAGATTTTGGTTCAGTTCCAGTACCAGTACCAGTATTGAGAAGCAGGTTTAACTCAAAAAATCTCGACTGGTGTTTCTCAGCGCAGGCGTAATGGGTGCAGTGAAAGCTTGTATTATTATTTTAAAGCTAACTCTTTGAGTTGTTTAAAACTTGCAAGGTATGTACTTCAAGGTGCATTGTTCAAAGAGTAAAGAGCGTACACGCACCTTAAATCCCAGAGAAGTTAAAATTTAAGTCGATTATTGGAGGTAACTTATCTTTTTTAAATCAATTCAATTTAAAATTTTAGGTTTTTTTTAAAAACTTTTAAAATACACAATTTATTATAATACACTGATTGTATAAAAAATAAAAATCCAAAAAGAAAAATTTCAAAAATAGATTTATTTACTTTAAAGATTTTATTGTTGTGCATTTTATTCATTTTGACCTTCAAAAAATGCTTGTAAATCACTAATGTTTTGTGTAATCACTGAACCAATGTACGTACTTCAACTTCAAGGTTATCGTACCCTATCCAGTAAGGGGTCCCTTAGCTAAGGGGCCCCTTAAGATTTTTGAACAACCGATGTTAAGGGAATCCTAGCGAAAGGGCCCCTTAGTGAGCAAATTTATAAAACCTTTAGTTAGGAGGCCCCTTAAAATTAAGTCGATTTTGGAACAACCCATCATTAGTCTTTAGTACAATCTCTTATTATTGTAAAGCATTGCAATAGTTATGCGGTGAATTTTTTTCCACATAAGATCATAAATTTGCGCAATTATTTGGTATATAAAAAATAATTGAAATGTGATATAAATTTAGCTGATAATTTTTTTGAATCATGAATTTCAATTTTCACCGTTTTTGATTAACATTCTTATTCGAAGCTTATTAAGAATTTTAATGCGTCTTACAAAAAACAAAAGACTTTACGAAATCGAAGTTACTACGTATTTGTTGAAAATAAGATCGAGACAAAATAAACAGGGTCGGAAGGTTTAAACAAATAGTCATCTAGAGATGTATAATTCTTCTTGATTATTTTCGTTTGAATTAATTTTTCGGAAGCAAAGATGAACAATTCAATTTTTTTTACACGGGTAGTAATATTTGTCTTAAATATGCGTAACTTTACTTTTGCGCAAATGGTTAAGCTTTGAAAAAGTAATACAGGAAACTGACTTTTAAACTTTTAAATAAAAACTTCGCTCCAAAGCTCGAATCCCCATCATTTATTAAAAATATTTTATAGTTTTGAAAATTAAAAATACAAATTAATAAGTTTACCCTAAAAACCTTAGGTGGGGCTTTTAAAAAGGTTTTTAAGTTTTTGTTATGTAAACAAAAATACAAAAATACTGCGTGTTGATTTAAAGATGGATACTTTGCAAGATAGTTTTGTAATGCGTGCCATGAAACACCTGATTGCTCTAAACGACAAGTACAGTGGCGTGCCCAGAGGGAGATCGATGGAAGGGGTGGCCGCCCCCTTCTCAAAATCCGGCGAATCCAGATTTTTTGTAATTATTAATTTGAAAACTTTCATGATAATTTCCAAAAGCATAAATTAATAGTAAAAAAAATCAAAATTTATCTTAGTTTGTTAATTTAAATCGGCTTAAACGGCTCATCAATATTGAAGGCATACATGTAAAATAAAACTAATATAAATAATAAATTAGACTTTAAATAATGCTTTAAACTCATATTTCAAATTCGAAAGCTAGATTACTTTAAATTTAGTAATACTTGTAAAAATTAAAAATTTATGTAAAATGTAAAAATTGTAAAAATTTAGTAATACTTATAAAAATATCATATTCCAAAAATAATGCTTGATGTTTGGTTTTTGGCACGCTTTAGAAGATTTTTATAATTGCAAAATGTAAAACTTTAAGAAGTGAAATGTCTTTTTTCTAGGCAGTTCACTTTTTTTAAAAGTAAAATTTTAACAGCTAACAATAATACCAGAATAACAGCAAACAAAAACACACCAAAAAAACACACCAACTATATAAAACACAAATTATTATTTTTTTTTTGAAAATGACAGTCATCATTTAATACTTTTTTAAATTGAACCAAGTATAAAGCTAAAGCTTTTTGGTAAGTGAATAATGATTTTCATTACTTCATTCCTTATTGTAGAAAAATATAATTTTTTCTTTAAAATGTGATAAAATAAATATTGGAAGTAAACCAAGTAGTATATTTTTGTTAATAACTCGTTAACCGCTTGTAATTAATTTTTCTTAGGAATACAATTTTTTTCTCTATGTGACCTAACACATCGATTACTATTAATTAAAACGCTAAATAAAATACACAATTAATTAGTAGACATCACCTTTAAACAACCTACTGCCTGAATTATAATGACCTGTGCTAATTTAAAATTGCCAACTCTAAAAAACCAAAATTTAACCTTTTACAGCAATACGTAAACTGACCAAGTACAATGACATACATCTTTTAATGCTGTAAAAATATTGTTTTTCTCAAAGTTGCAACAGTTGCATTGCAAACGCATTCTTTGGGGAAGTTGTGACGTACCCCCTCTCATTCCTGGGACCGTCGTGTTGTACTTCTCCATTCTCGGGACCATCGTGTCGTGGGACCGTCGTGTCTTGGGACCGTCGTGTCTTGGAACCGTCTTGTCGCGCTCCCCGTCAGTGCAAATTATATTTAAAAATCAAAGGTTAAGATCTCTCCTGATAGTTTTCACAGCAAAGCGTTTCGTAGTAGACCAATTGCAGTATATAGCAAAAATTATCTTTTTACTTACATAAAATTTATTTTTGAATGATTGCAGTTATAGAGTATTATAATATTTTAGAATATCCAAATGACAAAAAAATCGACAAATTGACTAAAAGCAGGAAACAAATGATGTTTTTGTTTATAATCTATGTGAACAGAATTTAAAAATTAGAAAAAATCTATAGCAATTTTTTAAAATAAAAACAAAATTTGGTTTTATGAGGGTTCGACCTGCTCACCTGTGTCAAAGTGACTATACGCCTTAACTAATTGTGCCACGACACCAACAAAGAAACATGTTCAAACGAATATACATATATATATATATATATATATATATATATATATATACAATATAAAACCTTTATCTACCGACAAATCGCGTTAGGCCAAAGCGACAGCGATAAATGGGTATATTTTAATTTTTTTTTATTTTTTGTTTAAAACTGCTTTAAGAAAGAATTAGTCTTAGTATTCTTCTCTTTATAATTTCTTCTTAAAAAGTATACAAAAAGACGGGAGGTGATAAGTGGCGTGTAAGGGCGTGTAAGAGCAGAAATAAGTAAATAAAAAGGAGGAAAGTATTGAGTGGTTATCACTATATCCCCCTTTTAACACGTAATTCTTCCTCCATCTAAACGCACTTCATTGTTTTATTTTGTATAAATATTTCATTTATTAAAACATAATATAGCATTTTATTAATTTTAATAAATTATTTTTTCAAAAACTCGATAAAAACAATTACTTTATTATTTTTGGCTAACAAGTAATTAGTTCATTTTTGCAGTTATAATTTGCTTCATAGGTGCGGGTGTTCTTGGCTTTGAGCCAATTTATTTGTAGAAACAATTAATTAATTGTTTAAAAAACAGCAAGTAAGGTGTCTGTTTTTGAATATTGTCAAAACACATATGCGTACATATTTATAACGTTATGATATAACGTGTTCTGACATTAAATTACCGTGTGCTTAAATATTATGTTTGAATGTTTTTTATGTAAGCGTTCTCACTTTAAAACAGCTGCTAAATTAGGCTCTCATTTTCGCATTCACGAAATAGATGGTAGTTATAAAGGTGTTTACCAGTGTGCACATTGTTTTAAAAAATATAGCACAAAAAAACTCTGGATTGCTCATCTTAAAAAACACGATGGAAATTTAACCGAAGACTTTATTGACCCGAATTATAGCGCTAATGTTTCTGAAACTAGCGGTTTTTCTGAAACTAGCGGTTTATTTAACAGCTCGATAGAAAGTTCGATAGCGGAAAATTCGTCTGCAGAAAACTCTGTTTTGAATGCTTCGTATTGTGAATTTAATGAAAACTTGAAAAATGACAATCAAAAATCAGATAATTTGGAGTTCAAAAGTTATATCCAAACTGTTGCTGTTAGATATTTGCCGGTCTTCGATCACATTCATCTTCGACTTTTACCCAAACAAACGAAGCTGTCACTGGAACCAACGAAATTACCTCAAACGTCGTGGATCATTTAAAAACCTTGGTTCAAAGGCACATGACAAAAAGCAAATGCCGTAAGTATTAGAATTTCTAAATTTAATAGTTTTGAAATATTTAAAAATTTATTCGTATTAATATTTTTGTAGTTAATTATGTTTATGTGCACTGCATACAAACTAAGAAAAAAAGGTTTACGATTTAGTCAAAACAATGAATTAATTCATTCTTAATTAATTCATTCTAATTCATTTTGGAAACTGGGGACAAAAATTGAAAACTTATGCCGAAAATTAATTTTTGCGTCTTGTTTACGAAATTTTTTGATCACTTTAAACTCTAGACTTACAGCGTAAAATATTTTTAAAATACCAGCAAACATCACAAACCAAAAGATTTGATGTTTACAGTTTTATCGAATTGTCGCAATCGTTTTTTTATTTTTAATATATTTAAAACACTATAAAAGTAAAATCGCTAGTCAATTTGTTTACTGCTTTACTCACCTAGAAACAATAAACGTGCTTCAATGGCGGAGGTTTATTTTGTTAAAAAGATTATTAATTTTTTTATTATTTTAATTAACTATTTTTAAGAAATTTATTTAAAAAACGCGGCGCGTTTTTTGGTTGGTAGTTTTCGTTCAGCTTGAATTTATTATTAAAAAACAATTTGTCATTTAAATCTAAACCAACAATTTAGTCCTGTTTGGGTTTTTTACGTGTTTTTTCTTCATCTTATAAAACTTAAAAATAAATTATATTAGTCGTAAATTAATTTGGTAATTTTATATATTTAATAAAAATAAAAAAGGCAAATATTTGTTTCTAAAATTAAAAATGATCGTTTGTTTTGTTCATGTCGAAACACTGAAGTGTCATTAAATCATTTGTATTTTTAGTTGACGAAACACTGCTGGCTGAGTTCGACGCATTGCGGGAACCAATGAACTTTTTGTCAACTACAAGACAGCAGGATGCGTTCTTTTCGAATCATGCATCTTTTGTCATGCCGCAAAAAATAGCATTTGGGCCGGTGAACTGGACTTCTTACAACAGAAACGGTTGTTCATTTTTTAAAAAAACACAACCGTGTTTTCAGTATATATCAATCGAAAAAACATTAAGGGCGATTTTAAGCTGCTCCGAAATTTTGGAAGTAATCAAAAACGTAAACCACGTGAAGATGGGATTCTTGACGATTTTATTGACGGAAAAACGATGGCTGAACGTTCTGTGAAGTTTGACGGCGTCAGCATTCCCCTGGAACTCTACTACGATGATTTTGAGGTCACGAATCCTTTGGGTTTAAAAGCTGGAACGCACAAAATTGGCATATTTTACTACCGCATCAAGTGTCTTCCTTCACTATTTAACTCAGCAATGGAAAATATACACTTGATTGTCGTCGGATATACCACTGATTTCAAACGGTATGGCTATAGCTGTGTTTTAAACAAAATTGCCGATGAATTGGTTCAGCTTGAAAAAAATGGATTTCAGGTCAATGATTCACTTGAAGTTATGTACCCTTTTCTTGGCTTATTTAACGGAGATAACTTGGGCTTACATACTATATTTGGGTTTCTCGAGTCATTCAGCGCACAGAAGATGTGTATATTTTGCATGGCCGAAAAAAATGAGTTTCAAAGTAAAGTGCTGTTGGCCAAAGTTTTTGATCTGATTTTATTTTTTGTTTATTACCTACCTAGCATAACAAAAATAGGTTCGGCGGTCCCACAACGAAACAAAGTTCTTCTCACTTTAAACATATCATTGTAAAAATTTTGAAACTGGAACTAAAAATAATAAAACATCTATTTTAAATAAATTAGCAACTTTTTGTATCAAATCGAAACATTAAAATGTTTTTTTCTGATTAATTTATAAAAATTTTCATACAAAAAAACCTTATTTACGCAAAAAATAGCTTTAAAAAATGGTCAAAAGTTAACAAAATACTTTAAAATCTTTAAATATTGTTTATGTTCTGTTGTTAATTAAGAAAATGGGGTAAAATTATTTATTTCATAACAAAATTTGATACCGCGGTGGGACCACCGACCTAAAATTTTGTTATGCTATTTAGGGCCATTAATCAGCAACAAAAATTTAAACCGCTCAAAATAAACCATAATTGGTTTTTATGACTAAAAAATTAAACTTAAACGCAAAAAATTAATTTGTTGTAATAAATAGCGACGCACGCATTTGGAGCGAGGTCGAAATTTTTGTATTGATAGTTTAGATAAATTAATTGTTTGTGTCACTTTAAAAAGACAGAATACGATTTTTTGAATATTTAATTTTTTGAATATAAACAATATAATGTAGTCATTATATTGTTTATATTCAAAAAATTAAATATTTCACAATAGTATTTTACGCAATCCACAACAACATTGTTTAAATAATAAATCAAGCTAATTAGAGCAAATAAAATTGTTTTGAAATAAAATTTATTATTAAAAACATTTAATTTATCTAACATATAATAAAATGAAAATAAACAAAAAATAATTAAAAAAATTTACTTATTTAATTCTATCAAAAATATAATATACCAATATATTATATTATATTATTTTTAGTAATATAAGACTTAAAATCTTTTCGCAGAATCTAAAATTTCTAAACATTTAAGATTTAGGAAAATAGGTCAAATCTTACTTTTATTCCGTATGCTCGCCGTTGGAAGGAATTTTTGATGACCTCTTCAACTTGAAATTGATACAATTTTTTTGTTCTTGGAGTATAGCAGTTTTCATGAAATTTATCTTGGTGTTGTAAAAAGTTTTTTTTAAAAGTTTTTATTTATAAATAGTGAGTTTTTTTAAAGCGGAATTATCGATCGTTTTCTGTCTTTTTAAAGTGACACAAATAATTAATTTATCTAAACTATCAATACATCTTTTCTGTTTTGTCGTTTAAAAGGTGTAAAATTAATATTTATCAATATTAACAAAAGCAGTAATTAATTCATCAAAATTAAGAAATTGGACTCGCGCCAAAAGTTGTCGTTCACAGCGTTTTGAAATGTCTCCACGGAAAAATTAATAAATTACTTCATTGTATTTGAACAACAAAATTATGGAAAATAAGCAAATCCTCTAGTCTTGTTTAGAGTTTAAAAAGAAAAACGCCATCTTGAAATTAAATCATTTGTGTCTTAAGCCCTGTTTAAAGCATGTCTCATTCTTATTCCCGTATAAATCAAGTTATTACCGTTTTTCAAGAGCAGCAAATAGGCGTTCAAGTTTTAACCACTAATCCTACTTACGTAAAACTGCAAGAAATCGCAAAAACTGCGTTGAAAAGAATGCCGAACGGCCGAACGGCAGAACGGCCGAATATTTAATAAAAGAATGCCTTGGATGTCCGAAATCGGATTTTACAAGTTCAATCTTCTCTAAATTCGGAGTAAGTTAAAAAAAATGATGTAATATTAATTGACAACTTTAGTTTTAAACTTTTTTAAAAATTGTCGCGTCTAATTTATCAATAATTTCAAAATAATATACATTTCTTAATTTAATGGATAAACACGATGCTAATACCCAAACTAACTGCTTCGTTTATGAAAATAAGCATTGTTATAAGAGCACTTAAAAACCTACATAAAATGAAAGAAAAATATGAACTGGAAAAAATTTGATTGATTTACCAAAACCGAAATTTCATGCAAAAATATATGGCTGTTCAGCTAAAACTTTAGCCACTACTAATTTTAGTGGGTACTTTGACCCTTTTAGCAGTTGCTTTATTTTGGTTTAAATAAAATGTTTATGTTAACAATGGGTTAAATACAACAAAAAAAGTAAGAAAACAACCTGGGTTAAATTTAAATTTAGTCTCTATTATATTTTGTCTTCAATTTTTAGTATTTATTATTACTAAAAGATTTTGCAAGGATATTTTAAAATTATACATTTTGAAACGAAAAAAATAGGCATTACAGTTTTAAAATATTCATTGTTTTAGATACCGTATCCAGCTAATGAGGAAAACGCCAGGGCAAAAGAAGAACAGCTACAAGCCGTAAAAGATTTAACACCAGGTAAATTTTTTGCAAATTATTAATATTATTATTAGGTATTAGGTAAATTATTAAAAGCATCAATTATAAAAAAAACATATTTACAAAAAAGTAATTTTTTTATCTGCAAATTTATCAATGATTGTTTGCAATCTGTCGTTTCAAACCAAATCATTTAAAAAGTAGAATAAAAATAAAACAAAGACAAGTTTCTTATGCATGAAAAATAGTTAAATTGTAGGTGCAGAGTAGGCTATAGTGTTTTAATATAGTTAATAGTTTTTTTTCTCAAAACTCATGAGCAGCCAAAGTCGTCTTGAATTTTTAACAAAAGCTTAAAAATATATAAGACTTTTTAACAAATAGTTTTATTTTGTTTTATAGATCAGCGCAATCTGTTGGCTTTAGTCTTTTTACCAGAATTGATAAAGCCACAATGCGTTTCTCTTAAAACGTCAGAAAAAGCCACAGCTAAAAAACAGAAAGAAAATTCCGTTGATTCTGATGGTTTGAACTCTGGCAAACCTGGGTTTAAAAAACGAGTTTCCCTTCTTCAAAGTTTGGACTATTTAATTCAAATTAAAGAAGTAAGCATTAAACCCTTGCTCACACTTATAGGTTAAAAACGACTATCCAAAATCTACTAGTGAATGTTGGTATTTTTTAATAACATGCTCCAAAGCTCCGGCGGTTTTTAAGTGGATGGTTCTCTTTATACCCTTAGAATATATAATTTATGAAACCTTGAAATATGTTTTAAAGTATTCTATCTGGATTCTTAGGCTAATTTTGTTGTTTTTATAAAAATTTTGAAAAAGAATTAATTTTACGAAATCTTTGACGAATGAATTCATAGTATTACTTTTAAGTTATTTACAAAATATGGCAAAGTTCCGGAGCTGGAGGTTACTCTGAAACTCCAAAAATCCAAGCTCCGCTCCAAAGCTCAAGAGCTCAGCTTCGAAAACATCACTAATATTAAGACTTAAATTTGCATTTAGGCACCTAAAAATAAAATATAAATAATATTTTCCAGCAAAAACCAAATATTTTTTTAAGTTATCCAAATCCGATTTACTTGCTCTGTTTTGTTTTGCATGAAATTTAATGTGGTCGCAACGTGTAGCTGTTATACTCCTGTTATTACACAAGCAGAGATTTTTTTCAGTCTATTTTCAAAAATAGTTTTTGATCAAAATGTCAATATTGAACATGTAAACAGAAAAAAGGACTCTTAAAAAATTTTTCAATTTTTGTAGCATATGCATAACTTTAGCTGAAATTGGTGTTTTTTTAAAACAACAACATTTAGTTAAAAAATTAGCAATTTTTTATAATATTGTAAAATAAAATTTTAATAAATTTCTTTTCAGAGTGGATCGGAAACTTTACTGGAGATGATGAGGTCGTGCAAAGGCGTCGATGAAATCATAAAGCAGCCATTTCTACTCTGTGTGTTAGCGCCTCCAGAAAACCGAAAACCAAAATGGTCAGGAAAAGTAGCCTACCTCTACATAGTAATCGATTGGAAAACCATCGAAATAGACAACAGATCAGTGTCGAATGCACTTAATGTGCTTTTCGCGAGTTTTTGGGCTTTCAATGTCCACTACCCTGATTGCCTTGCAAATCTTTATGGTTTTATAGAACTTTTTGTAGGAATACAAGGAGACATTTTAAAAAAAAGCCTAAAAAGAAAATTGTGTGCGATAGTCAAATTCGAAATGTGTTGACGCGTTTAACGCGTGCTTTAAAAGAAAAAAACTAAAATAGAATAACCATTTTAATCGATTATTTTAAAAGTTCGATTTTAAATAAGAAAACGATTGAGTTTTTAAAACACATTTTCACTGGTTGAACAAAAATTTTAAAATATTTTTGTGTTTTTTTTTTAATTTTGAAAATTTTCTTAATTTTTCTTGCTTAATAAAAACTTTTTAAGATATCGCAATTAAAAAATTACCAAACCGCTCAGTTGAAACCCATTTCTATCCTTTAAATTAACAAAATTTGCATGGAAAAAATTAAACCATATTGGGTTCTTAAATCCTAAAAAACACAAAAACTTGTACTATATTGGGTTCTTAAACCCTGAAAAAGTTAAAAAAACGGTTTTAGGAGATGGCTTTTTTTGTGTTATCCGGGATCAATGTTCAAACTATTGTGTAATACAAAGTAAATTATTTTCTCAATATTTTCTCAAGTTTTTGGCGATTTTCAGCATTGCAATGGTTCAATGATTTTTTATCGAGTCAAAAAAATAAAATATTTCAGAAAAACTAATAAGTCGAAAAATATTTTAAAATTCATTTTGCCAGTAGAAAATATGTTTACTTATAGGACATCACCTTTAAAATATCGGTATTCTTAATAAATAAACTTTTTAATAGGAAAATAAATTGTTTCAAACCTTGCAGAACAGTTAGGATAGTTTAAAGGTGCGGTACCAAGTCAAACTTTTTGTTTTCAATTTTGATGGTTTTTTTTGTAAAAATCCCTGTCCCCACCCCCAATAGCCCACAAAATTTTTTTCATCAAAATATCTTTGGTGATTCAGGAGATAAGGCCCCCCAAAAATCTCGTTTTTTCGAAATTCTGTATTTAAAAGATTTCTCAATGAGTATAAAATTTTAAGTTTTAAAAACTTAACGAAAAAAAGTGGCTGGGTATTTTTTACATTAATTTGATACTTTGATGGTTAAGATTGGAGCAGTATTTTTCGAGATATTGCGTTTCCGTAACAAAAACCCGCGATTTTTTTCGCTAAAAATAGGAAAAGTCGGCAAAAATATTGTGCTAATTAAAACTTAATCAAATACCTGCCGTTGTTTGGTCTTTTTAACAAAAAAATCTAGTGTTTTTATGTATGGGAAACGCAATATCTCGACAAATACTGCATCAATCTTAACAATCAAGGCATCAAATTAAAGTAAAAGTGACCTGCTTTTTTCAGTAAAACTTTTATAACTTAAAATTATATATTTATTGAGAAATCTCTCAAGTACAGAATTAAAAAAACACTATTTTTGGGGGGTCATATCTCCTAAACCCATAAAAATAATATAGCAAAAAAAATTTTGCGGCTTATTTAGGGCAGGGGTAACGTTTTTACAAAAAATCATCAAAATCGAAGACAAAAAGTTTAACTCGGTACCGCATCTTTAAGTTTAAATTAAAAGAAAACAGAAAACAGTTGTTTTAAATTAAGAGAACCCGACTTGTTGTTGTGTTTGAAAATTACAAAAATTATCAATAAAATACAAAAGCTAAAAAGAATTTTGAAAGAAAACTAAAGCACTCTGTTAAACAAATGATTGTGGCTGGAAAAAATTTTGAAGTGGCCATATCTCGGGTAACGGGACGGCTGATTTATGGTCAAAAATATGCATACCGTTAGAAAAATATTCTTATATGAAAATTCCAGTCTCAAATGTTTTTGAATTAATTAAATGTTAAGTAATTAATTCATACAGAAGTTGAATGGGCGAATTTCATATACTTATATCAAATTGGAAAAATTTTAAACTTGAGGTATTGCAAAATCAAATTACCAAACTGTAGGATTTTTTCACATTAAAATTTAATACATCTATAAAAAAATTAATAATGATTCATCAAAGAAATCTTCAGTTTAAAAAGCATATATTATGAAAAGAACGCTAGAGTAATCGTAAAAAGTATAACTATGAAAAAAGTTATTTTGGTTTGCCTACTAATTTTAATAAATGTTGAAAAATATTTTAAAATGTATTTTTGTAAAATTGTTAAATCTTCAAAAGCAGTTGTTAAAAATATTGTCAGTAGTTATTTTTAATGTTTGATATATTGTATTTTGTTAGTATACTTATTCGTTGCTATAATTGGTTGTGAATTGTTTGTGGTTAAAAAAACAGTTATTATAAAAAAACGGGTTAAGCTTGTATTACATTTTAAGTAAATTGTTTTTAATGTTTGATATATTGTATTTTGTTAGTATACTTATTTGTTGCTATAATTGGTTGTGAATTGTTTGTGGTTAAAAAAACGGTTATTATGAAAAAACGGGTTAAGCTTGTATCACATTTTAAGTAAATTGTTTTTAATGTTTGATATATTGTATTTTGTTAGTATACTTATTTGTTGCTATAATTGGTTGTGAATTGTTTGTGGTTAAAAAAACGGTTATTATGAAAAAACGGGTTAAGCTTGTATCATATTTTAAGTAAATCGTATCAGTAATCAAAACGGGTTAAATGTATTATGTTTTTTTTAAGTGTGAAACAAATGTTATTTGTTATTTTTATACCTTGGTTGTTTTTTCATTTAAACAATTTGATGTTATCAGGGACGTACCCAAGGTTTCATTTTGGGGGGGGGGTGGATTGTAGTACAAAAAAACTTTCGGGGGGGGGGGTGCTCCCCCCCCAAATTTTGGGGGAGGGGGGGCAGAGCCTCCCCCCCTTAATTTTTGAAAACGTTAAAAAAGCAGGGATAAACTTAGATAAAGCTGGTTATAGCCCCCCCTGGTTACGTCCCTGGATTTTATTATTTTATTATAAAGACGCTTATAAAGATTGTTTTAGTAAAGATTTAAAATATGACCAATACGCAAGAAAAAAGCACCAAAACAAAATAAACATTCTAAAAATAAGAAAAACAAGTTCATAAAAAACCATTAAGAAATTCATAACTGTAGGACGTGAATTTCATACCTGTGAATGTAAATTAATTATTGGTTAACAATGAAAAAATTCATTATTCAAATATAGACTCACTTGCTTAAATATAAGTATATACTTACTAGTCCAAAAAACAAGAAATTACTTTACCGCTTCCTTTTTTCAAAAACAAATTAGTAGAAAACAATTAATTAATTGCTTAAAAATAATTAACTCTGTTTAGAGAGTAAAGAAAAACATTTAACAAGGAACAGCCCAGAAACAAACAAAAAAAAAAAAAGAAAAAAAAGGAAGAAGAAGAAGGAAAAAAGAAAAAAAAAAACAAACAGAAAAAAAAAAACAACAAACAAAAACAAAAAAAAAACAGCGCAACAACAAAACAACAAAAAACCAAAAACAAAAAAAAAAAAAAAAAAAAAAAAAAACGAAAAAAAAAAAAAAAAAACAACACCACAAAAAACCCCAACAAAAAACACAAAACACGTGTTACTGTCCAAAAAATTCCAGTAAAAAAGTTGTAAAAAGTAGTGAGCCCGAAAAATTTAGCGAAAGCTATAAATTCCTAAATGAGCAAACTATTATTTTGCTCTCTTGAAATTTTCAAATATGCAATACTATTAAAAAGTTATACTAAGAATTCATGAGCTATTACGAATTCTTGATTGATAGCTAGAATTACCCCTGTTCTTTAATATTTTTTGAAATCACAGACAGCAAAAAATTATTACGATCGAAAATTAAAAAAGAGTGTTTGCTTTTGTGGCGGGGAGTGCGTGGCAGGTTATATAATTCTCTTGTTTTTATCGCTAAATATTAAGTTGTCATTCCGCCCAGCTTTCAAATGCGCACTTAGTCATATTCAAATTACTGTAATCGCGCTGTTCGCCGCGCGTGCAAAATAAAACCATTTCAAGCAGCAAATTCTGCTCCACACTCAAAAGTGAAAGCGCAACGCGGGTACCATATTATTGGTTGGCCTTTAACCTGAGTATCGGTCGTATCACTACCTATCAACTTCAGATCGGGATTCCGCAAGTCGGCTTGGCTAATCCATAGGTTAGCATTTTTATAATTGAGTATTTATTTTTATTGATTTCTTATGAGATGCCTACGCTGCGATTTGGTTACGGCCAAATCTAGGTAGGGAACTGTTGTTGAGTGGAAAGAAGATCGTTGGCTGAACGATCTCCTTTTCTTTGAGTTAGGAAAATATTTCGGCGACCTAGACAAATATTATGGCGGAATGGCTTTGATTTGTCAGTAGCCAGCTTAGGTATATTTAGGGGTTAACTGCACGTTCGAATAAAGTAAAATATTTTAATATTTTAGAAGTATTCAGTTTTTAGTTAGGCTGAGTAACCCTCGGCGAACGTAATTGTCAATAATTACCTTCACACCTAAAATTTCATGTTAATAATTATTTTTTTTGAGTCACCCCAAATTTCCTGAAAAATACATGAACCAAAAATCATGTAGCTAAACCCCTTTCTTTTGCATTTCCACGTGTTGGTGCCAGTAGCACCGTATTTTTAATACTAAATAATTATTTTTTTAAAGTCACCCCAAATTTTCTGAAAAATACATGAATTAAAAATCATGTAGCTAAACCCCTCTCTTTTGCATTTTCACGTGTTGGTGCCAGTAGCACCGTATTTTTAATACTAAAACTGGGTTAAGGCAAAAGCCTTCATTTTTAAATCTAAAAATTTAGTAATTATTCTTTGCTCAAATACCCTATCTAAAATGCCTTTATTTGCCGCAACACAGTTAGTTTTTTTGTTATAACCTTACAAAAAAATTACTCTTGTGTAAAGTAGTGTAAACAAACCACTCAAGGATAAAACAAATCATTCGCCCCATCAAAACTTGTTCACAAATAACATAAACAATATTAACACAAATACATAGCATTTTCATGTTCTGTGTAACACATCAGACTCGGCTAAGTCCAAAACCTCCCGTTTATAAAAAGAGTTAAAATTACACTTCTCCTTTCCACGCTGAGTACTCTTTGGACCCAGCAGTTGGCGGCGCGGCGTGTGTTACTTATTTCTTCTCATTCATAAATAAAACTCGATGGTGTTATAATCCCTACCAAGGCCACGCCTTTTTCTTTATTTTTATTTATAAATAACATAACCATTAGATTAAGAAGTGCAGCAGAGCCCTTGTGTACGGGGAAGAGGCTTTATAACCCTTTTTCACCCATTACACTTTTTTAATTTATCCAAAAAATTTTTTTTGTTTTCAGTATAACTATTACTGGAAACAAATTTAGCTTAATGGTACGGTACAAAGTCAAACTCTTCGATTTCAATGATTTTTTGTGAAAATCTTACCCTTGTCTCCAATATCCAACAAAATGTTTGCCGTCAAAATATATTCAGTGGTTCAGGAGATATAACCCTCTATAGATTGCTTTTTTTCAATAATTCTGCTTATGTGAAAAAGTGCTTAACAAATATAAAAATCTAAGTTACAAAGGAAAGATTAAAAAAAGCGGGTACGTTTTGTTTCTTTTTGATACCTTATTAATTTAGATTGGTGTTTATATTTGTTGAGACATTGCGTTTTCCATACAGGAAGCCTGCAACTTTTTTTAGCAAAACACCAAGTGTAGGAAAAAATGTTCGCCAAACTTAATCCTAATTTCAGCTGTACATTTCACATAAAAATGTCTTGTAGACATAAACAAGACCAGCATGAATCATTTTCACTATTTTATCATTAAAAATGATCCAATAAGGAATTTAAAGCAATTTTTAAAACAATTTTTTTAACTTCTTACATTTATGTATAAACAAACAAACGCAATTTTAAAAAAAAAATTTGAACACAAACTGTACCTGTGATATTTTGTAATTGTATTTAGTAATTGTATTTAATAAATAAAAATCTTATTTAAAAATATTGTTTTTATAGTTGTTTGTGTAAATTGTGTATTTTATTATAAGAGTTTTGTAATGTTGTGTATATACATATTTTGGTAATGTATAATTAAGCAAGCGGACAATTCAATTAAAGAGGTTAAAAAGTGTTTATAATTAGAGTGGAGACTGACAACCGAACTTAATATTTATTTTTCTTTATATTTACTTTTATATTAAAACCATTTATTATATATTTTGAATAAACGTGTATCAACAAATGACTATGTGCTTAAATTACCGTCTACGTGAAGTGTGCAATCTTTTTCATAAAATTTAATTAACTCCACATTTGTCTTTAATCTGCACTCACAGACCGGAAAATTACTTCTAAAACATACAAACCTGTGGAATAACTACTGTTTGAACAGTTAAACACAGCGCACATGTAAGATATACGGACGCCGCGTCACATACTAACTTTTTGTAATATTTTTGTCACATAAGAACTTTATCAGTATAATTTTAAAAGTAGCTAAAAAAAATTTTATTTTAAAAACTTTAAGGCTATTAATTCCAAATTGGCGAAAAAAATCGCCAGTTTTTTGTATGAAATATGCTATATCTCAACCAATGCTGCAAAAATATTAACAATCAAGATATCAAATTGATGCTTAATCTGTGATTACCACAAACTTATATGGTCTTATTTACCTAACACGACGTCAGTCGGTTGTGCGACAAGCGAGTGCGGCTAAGTTCGCTATTAATTGTAATTAAATTTTTTATACTTATTGAACAGTTTTTCAGGTACAGAATCACCAGAAAAACGCAATTTCTGGAGTTTTATTTCTCTTGATCCGCTGAAAATATTTTGATGAAAAAATTTTTGGGTTGTTGGGAGCAGGAGTAAAGTTTTCACAAAAAAATTCATTAAAATCAAAAACAAAATGTTTGATTTTCCTTTAAGCCCAAGAAAAAACTTAAAATCTAGCTAAAAAAATAAATAAAAAAAATAAATCCAGCCAAATAATATACGACTTAAAAAAGTTTTTTTTCTAGAAAATATTATGCAGAAGATATTTTTGTGTGCATCAAATAAAAACAGGTTTAATAAGTTATCTCGATTTGTTAACTTTGGAATTTTATAACTTTTAAAGCCGGGGGTTATAATATTCAAATAAGCTAAGTTTTAAGCTAATTGAACTCTTAGCTACCCATTGAGTTAAAGGAAAAATTTTAGATTATCTCTAAACTGCTAAAAATGCAAAAAAAAATTTCAGCCAAATATGTAACTTTAGATCTTATGAATCCTTAAACAAAATTAATAATAAATATCAAAATAAAATATAAATTACTATGGGCTTTAAACTTAATTTTTAATAAAATAGAACAAATGAAGGTAAAAAAAGAAGGAAATGATATGTCATCAACAGTTTAGTTGACTTACTAAAAAATTACTGATATATGTTATACACCGTTTATATTATTTTGGTACCCTTTACCGAGTCTTAATAATCAAAGGTAAATAATACGTTGATTCAGGACAAAGGTGTGACACTCGTGTTTAACAAACACGACCATGTGAAAGACAACCAGCGGACGAACGGGTGTCATCGTGACGGACGGGTGTCATCGTGACGGACGGGTATCACGATAAATGCTTTAAAAACCATGTTTTTAAACATATTTTGTCTTGCTGGCTGACTTTCAAAAACTTACAATTTAATACCGTACCTTTTTTTGAAAACTCAAATAAGCGGCAAAAACAGATGCTGCGTGAAAACCAGAATATATAACACAAATATATTATTATGCTAGTATAAAATCACATTCATACAAATTTAAATAATTTAAATAAAGGCAAATTTAACCTCTTTTAATATAAAAAAACCGCGAAAACAAATTAAGAAGTTACATTTGTATTAATTTGTCATAAAATAAATTAAAAAATATGAAAAATATGCCCACAATTACTTAAAAGGACTATTTGTTTAAAAAATAACCAGGAACAAAAAAATTTTCAGTTTAGTTTAAAAATGATAGGTGAAAGACGCAAATGTGCACAATTGTAATTTCTTTAAAATAATTATTCGTTATTTTCATTCAGGTTTTTTTCATGTTAAAAGATAAAAAAATGAAATTAAACATTAATGTTTATGTTAGAAATATGCCCAGGCGAGAAAAAACACAACTACTGAGGGGTTCGAACTTCGGACCCTCAAATGCGTATCCAAAGATGATCCACTGCGCTACCGTAATTATGAATGAATTCGCCTAAAAGCGTAATATAAACAGGCTGTTTGCAACCACCGATGTTTTCAGGCAATATTTTTACTTTTCTTTGGTGTTTTGGGGAATTTTTAAAAATAATGTAAACTGAACTTTATTTTGCATTAAAACGCCGACAAATCTGCGGTAGTTTTTATAAAAATGTATTAGTTTGTGTTCAATTTTATTGTACTTTTTATTTTAAAAAAATACTAAATATTCATTTGTTGTGTTCTTTACAATCCTTTAATTAGTAAAATATAAAATATATTCAAGGTTTTTAACGATTTATTCCATACTCCTTTGTCATTTTGTTTTGATTTTGGGGATATTTTTTTATTTGCCACTTTATTATTATTTTTTTGAAGAAAAGGAAGAAGGCTCATTAAATACATCCAGTAAACATTTATCCCCCTTCGCTCGGTACTCAAAATAACACCTGAATAAGTGTAGAAAAAACCCATTAAAACCTTAAAAGATGTTTCAAAAAAAAGCAAATAATTATGTCAAACTACTTTCTTTAAAACTAAGTGACTTATGCTCTCACTGTAAAGCATATTCTTTTTATTTATGCATTACATCTATATTATATTCTTGAGAATGCTGAGCTAAGTGTTTGAAAGCCAGCCAAGAAGGTTAAATAAATATCTTTAGAAACATGGTTTTCAAACTATTTATCGTGACACCCGTCCGTCACGATGACAACTGTCCGTGACGATGACACCCGTCCGTCACGATGACACCCGTCCGTCACGATGACACCCGTCCGTCACGATGACACCCGTCCGTCACGATGACACCCGTCCGTCACAATGACACCCGTCCGTCACGATGACACCCGTCCGTCACAATGACACCCGTCCGCCGCTGGTTGTCTTTCGCATGGCCGCGTTTGTTAAACACGAGTGTCACACCGTTGTCCCGGATTATCGTATTATCCACATTTTTTTTAATTTATCATTGTGCACAAAGTTTCATTCAGTTGACTCTAGTATTTACACTTGTAGTTTTTGAAATTCATGAAAAATTATTTATAAACAATAATAACTTATGATAGAGAATAATAATAACTTTTGTTAATTTGTCAAACAAATGATATTTTTACTTAATTTTTCTAAAGCTCTTACGTAGTTTTAGTTTTGTGATTACTACATTTCACTGAACAAAAAAGTATTTTTTTAAAAATTAAAAATGACTTTCAAATCAAATTAAATTGTGTATTCTGTAAATATCAATAAAATAACAGTCAAAATTATCACATAATGTATGCCAGCCAATTGCAGCTACAAACATCTTACGACAAAAACATGATTACCTGGTACCTAACTACAAAATAACTTAAACAAAAACATTTAAAAACATTAAATTGTTCTGCAATTCACTAAAGTTCTCCTGAATATTATAAGTATGGAAAATATTACATTTCTCTGAACAAAGAAAAAAGTATTATTTTTAATTAAAACCGACACTCAAATTAAATTGTTTATTCTGTAAATATTAATAGATAACAATCAAAATTATCACATAACGTATGCCAGTTAATTGCAACTACAAACATCGTACAACAAAAACATGATTAACTAAAAAATAACTCAAAAGCTTAGTTTTCTAATTTTCTAAGCATTACTTTTAGTTATTATCAACACCTTTTTAAAGCAAATATTCAGGCACCTGCAATTTTTTTTTGATACACTATTTTATTTAAATTCTTGCATTTATTTAACTTTTTTTGCTTTAATTTTGTGTATAAATTTCTTCTTGTTAGGTTATAATTTATCTCACAATCTCTTTAGCATTATGTATTATTTTATAGTTTTCACAAAGATTAAATATATGCCAACGTTTTTTCAGTCTAGGTTATTTTAAAACTTATGCCTTTTCCTCATAATTCATATAGGCATAGTGTTGTTACAGTATTACTGGTACTGGTACTCGAACCCTTCCAGTACCACTCATTTTAGTTCCAGTACTATACTGGGACTGTACTGCATTAAAAAATTCAAAAAACAAAAATACTGGTACTGTACTGTACAAAATTTTGATTTGAAAAAATACTGGTAGTGGTACTGGAAAAAAATTAGGAAGTTAGAAAATAATGGTATTCGAACTGATTTCGGTTTAGTTCCAGTACCAGTATTGATACGCAGGTTTAACGCAAAAAAAAACTCGACTGGTGTTTCTCAGCGCATGCGTAATGGGTGCAGGCATGTATTGCTAAGGCATATATATTAAGTTGCGTTGTTCAAAGACAAGGCACATACCTTAAATTCCAAGATAAATTGCAAATTTTAGTCGATTATTGGAAGTACTTATTTATTTTTAAATTCAATTCAATTTCAATAAAATTTCGGTTTTTTTTCAATAAAAAAAATTTAAAAAATAGCTCTATTTACCTAAATATTTTATTCTTAAAGGTGCGGTGCGGAGTCAAACTTTTTGTTTTCGATGTTGATAATTTTTTGTGAAAACATTACTCCTGCCCCTAATAATTCACAAAAATTTTTTCAAAAAAATATTTCTAGCGGTTCAGGAGTTATGACTCCAAAAAATGGTGTTTTTTGACAATTGTGTACGTGACAGATTGCGCAATGGGTATTGGGTATAAATATTTACGTTACAAATCTTGCACTCAAAAAAAGCGGCTACATTCTACTTTAATTTGATACCTTGATCGTTAAAATTGGTGCAATTATTGTGGAAATGTTGCGTTTCTCGTACAAAAAACCTGCGATTTTTTCCTTAAAAACACCAAACGACAGCAGTTATTTTGTGAAGTTTACCCAACCTTTTTTTCCGTCACTTTGTGTTTTTAGCGAAAAAATCGAGGTTTTTTTGTACAAAAAAGGCAATATCTCGACAAATACTGCACTAATCTTAACGATCAAAGTATGAAATTAAAAAAGAAAGTAGCCGCTTTGTCTAAGTGCATAAATCGTTATACGTATTGAGCAATCTGTCACGTACAGAATTGTCGAAAAACGCTATTTTTGGGAGGTCATAACTCCTGAACCACTGGAGATATTTTGTTGAAAAAATTTTTGTGGGCTATTGGGGGTAAGGTTTTCACAAAAAATTATCAAAATCGAAGATAAAAAGTTTGACTTTACACCGCACCTTTAAGCATTTTATTCATTTTTTCTTTAAAAAATGCTTGTAAATCACTAATGTTTTGTGTAATCACTAATGTACGTACTTTAACTTTAAGGTACGTACCAGGGTACGTACCCTATTCAGTAAGAGGTCCCTTAGCTAAAGGGCCCTTAAGTTTTTTCAACAACCGATGATAAGGGGATCCTAGAAGTGGCCCCTTAGTGGTTAAGGTACCTTTAGTTAGGAGGCCCCTTAAGTTAAGTCGATTTTTGAACAACCCACCCCAGGTTTTTATTTTAAAGACTTATTTGTAAAGCGCTGCAAAGTTATGGGGTGAATTTTTTCCAAATTTTTTTAAAACTATTAATTTGCGCAATTATTTTGTATATAAAAATATTGAAATTTTATATAATTTAGTGTATAATTACTTCAGCTATTGATTTGCCACGGCTAAATCGAAATCTAATAATTGCAAAGAAAACAAGTGATAAAACATTTATTTTATACATAAGACGTTTCGGATTCCGGGTTTACAATTCATCATCAATAAAACACACCGTGAGAAACATAAGCCTGTTTTAAATAAGAATATTTCTAGTATTGAGCTGTTTTGTTTTTAATAATTTTATATATTATTGTAATTTCCAGTTTTTTTGCTCTGAGTTTATTATTATTGTAATCTGCCGATGTTATATCTGACATATACTTGTGTAATTTTGTAATAATTTATTTTAGATGTACTTACTGATGATGTATTGCGTGAAATCTGAAACGTCTTATGTATACAATAAATGTTATTTACTTGATACAATACAATACAATGTTATACAATTGATGTCATTTACTTGGATTTTGCCAAGGCCTTTGACACCGTGTCACATCAAAAATTGTTATATAAGCTAGAAAAACTGGAAATTACAATAATATATAAAATTATTAAAAACAAAAATCTCAATACTAGAAATATTCTTATTTAAAACAGGCTTATGTTTCTCACGGTGTGTTTTATTGATGATGAATTGTAAACCCGAATCCCGAAACGTCTATGTATAAAATAAATGTTTTATCACTTGTTTTCTTTGCAATTATTAGATTTCGATTTAGCCGTGGCAAATCAATAGCTGAAGTGATCTACACTAAATTATATAAAATTTCAATATTTTTATATACAAAATAATTGCGCAAATTAATAGTTTTAAAAAAATTTGGAAAAAATTCACCCCATAACTTTGCAGCGCTTTCAAAGAAAAAAAAACCAAAAACGACAACAAGCCAACAAAGACAACAAAAAAAAAAACAACAAACAAAACACAAAAAACAAAAAAAAAAAAAACAACAAAAACAACAATAACCCCACAACCAAACCAAACCAAAACACACCCCAACCCAACAAACAAAAACCCCCAACAAAACAAAAAAAAAAACCACAAAACCAAAAAAACACAACACCCACACCCAAAAAAAAAACCCACAAAAAACCAACAAACAGCCTAGCAATATTAGGTTATAAAAGATAATAAGTTTTTAATAGAATATTTTTTGTTCCAATTTTTATATTTCATTACTATTTATTAAATATTCAATATTATATTGCAAATAATTAGCCTAATCAGGTGGATCTGGTCTGTAATTATACAATTACTACAACTTGTTACATTTACAACAGGTCTAGTGATTGATAAATAAAATGAGTATCAATTCACCTATCAATGAAATGTTTTTGGTGTAGTCTGCCTTACTCACTGGCAAAATTCACTTTTTATAATTTAATATTGCTTTATGAATGTTAAATTTTTTAAGTTTATTTAGAGGTAATTAATCAGTTAATTAATTTGATAAAATATTATTCTTCTAGCTTTATCATAAAAGTATTTATTGGCATAAAAGATTTGAGGGATGTTCCTTTTTCAACAACTATAGTATACTTTTTTGTTAATTATTGTCTATAGCAACATAATACAATTTAACATACTTTAACATGTCTATACTAACATAATTTCCATTTTTTTACTTAGTTATTTACCGTTATATGTGGCATTTAAGTGGCTAAAATATTTCTTTCCTTTTTTAATATTTTGTAAAAAAAAGCAAAAAAAGGGGAATTTTAGTACTAAAATTTTATTACCTATGCTATAAAATTTTCAAAAAAACAATTTTTAAACTTATGGTTATAACCAAAATCACATAATTGTTTGAAAAAATTTATTTACAAAAAGTTTCAAGCCCGAAAATTAAAAATTTGAGCCCATGTAGAATCGGTCAGTGATGTATCTGTTGCACACCCAGAGATCCATTTCAAGAAAACGCCGACTGTCCAGGAGTATAGGGGTCCATGGCTTAACGGTAATTCCCATGGACCATGGACCAACTTGGACCCAACATGGACTCGCCCATGAGGGGTGAAAGACTTACTTTAACATTTGTTAAAGTGAGTCTGTCACCCCTCATGGGCGGGTCCATGTTGGGTCCAAGTTGGTCCATGGTCCATGGGAATTACCGTTAGCCAGATCTGAAAAAGTAAAAACTGTTTTTTATCAGTTTTTTATCTTTAAAACAACTTTTTTAAAGAAATTAAGTATACTTATATCACCGAAATAAAATCAAAATAATTTCAAATTTTTTGCAGATTTGTTTTGGCGTTAAATTTGTTTAAAGTACCCTTGTTTACATTTAGATCAACAAGATATATCCATAGGTAAGCACGGTCGGGGAAGCTAGGGAGGGTGGTTACCCGGGGTAAATCGAATTTTGAATTCTAGGAGGGGGGTCCCAGGGGGGTCCAGACCCCCCTAGCTTTTTAGGGAGGGTCGACCCGGGGTACAAAATTTTGAAATCTAGAGGGGGGGTCAGGTGGGGTCCGGTGTCCAAAGCAAAACAGTTTTAAACCATAATAACTTTAATAATTGTTCTTTTTATAGGATAATACTACATTTTATTAAATAAAAAGCCATATTCATGTATAAAAAGGGTGTAAAAGCATGAATATGTGATGAAAATTCACGTTTTTTGAAGATAATTTAGTATAAAAAAGGTACCTAAAATTTTCCCGGGAGGGAAGGGGGGGGGGAGGGTCAGATTTCAAAATCTAGAGGGGCGGTCAAGGGTAAAAAATTCGGAAATTTGGGGGAGGGGCCCCCCCTAGATTTTCGTCTAGGGGGGGGGGGCCCCAAAGTTTTGAGGCTAGGGAGGGGGGTGGACCCCACCCTGCCCCCCCTTTCTCACCTATGAATATATCCAATAAAAGTATACATTTAGTGAGTGTTTAACTTTTTAATGTTTTGTTTGTTTAATTTTTATGCATTGAATAAGCATAATAGTTAAAAAATTTAAAAATTAAATGTGAATTGTAACAAAATTTGTACTTTTCAAAATTGTACACGTTTACACGCACCAAAAACTAATGTTTTTGCATATGAGCAACATATTATTATGTATATACAATACCGGCTAACAAAAAATACCTCCGCACATTTTCCTCCGTAGCTTTTTCTAAAGCCTAAGCTTACGTTTTTCTAAGCCTAAGTGAAATTTTAAAAATCATTTTAAACTCTATCTAATAATTGCGCGGTGAAGGTTTTGCTTAGGCTTAGAAAAGTTTTGCTTAAGTTTTAGGTGTGCTCAGGAAAACGTAGGCTTAGGCCTGGAAAAAAATAAACATTTAAAAAATAGTTTACAAAGAAAATCATATAAAATTTGTTCAAATTTTTAATATATAGAACATTTTTTATATATTCTTTTTGCAAAAAATCAATATTTAGGATAAAAACCAAATAATTTTGACAAAAGTAAAAAAAAATAAAATTTTTGTTTTCCAATAATGTTGTGGTTGTGTACTTTTCTGCTAGTGTTTGCAGTTATACTATGAAAAATGAAAAAAAAGCGGAAAAAATTTCCTTGTGGAAATTTTTCTTTTTTCTGCAGAAATAATTTTCCAGCAGAAATAATGCTGAAAAAATACTGCTGCGGAAATTGTTGTTGCGGAAATATTTACCTAGAACCCTCACAACTTTTGTCCAATCTCACAACTCATGGGTGTAATCTCACAATGAAGTGGTGTAATCTCACAACCAAAATAATGCGTTTTCAATGATTAAGTTTTGGTTTTTCTTCAGGGTTTCCTTAGGCTTAGGAAAAAACAGATTTTGGTCTGTCAGGCGTAAAAATTAGTTATTTTATTATTTACAGTAAACTATATAAACTGAAACTTTTGACAGTAATGTAAGTTTAAATTTTATTTACAAATGTATTTTTTTTTTAAAATTGTTATTTTACACTCCGCGGTTGTGAGATTACACCATGTGGTTGTGAGATTACCAGACCTGTGCACTGCCCCCCGGGCAGGTAAGTAGCCAGGGGGGGGGGGCGGCCGCCCCCACCCCCGAAACGGTCGAACAGGAGGAAAAATAAGGATAGTGATTGGGCGGGGGGGCGGCCGGCCCCCCACCCCGAAACGGTCCCCAGATAGTAAAATTTGGGGGTTTTCAGAGGCTAAAAATTCAAAATTTTCTAGCGTCTCGCTAATCGCTTGGCGCCAAACTTTAAAATAATCTTAGTACCCCAATGGACCCCCAAAAACCAAAAATTTGTTCCGCTTCGCTTTGCTCAGCGGTCACTTTCTATAGTATACATACATATATATCTCGTTATTTATGTTGCCTGATACTAATGTTATTTTAAAATTAGTACAATAATTTTTATAAGTAATCAGACATGTGCACTGCCCCCCCCGGGGTTAAAACGGGGGGGCAATTCCAAAATGGGGGGCACGGGGGCAACTTTTTTAAAACGGGGGGGGGCACGGGCAAGCAGGGGAAAAAAAAGGAGAAAAAAAGAGAAAAAAAGAAGGAAAAGGGAAAAAAGGGACAAAAAAAGCGGAAATAAGGTAAAAATAGGTCTAAAATGGCTTAAAATACATTGAAATAGGCTAAAAACTGCAAAAAATTCGCGATGATGGCGTCATCATAGGTCAAAAATGGCGTCATATTTTTTTTTTTTTTTTTATTTTTTTTTAATGATCAGATAACAGAATTAATTTTATACTAAGCATAGTCTATGCATAGTTTAATTCATACTGTTTTCATCATATCATTGTATTTTTTTTCTTTTCTTTTTTTCATCAACAACATCAAATCTGCGACTTAATTGCCGCCAATATGAATCACAATTGTAACTAATTATCAATGAACATAGCTATCTGATATGACTTTAAAGGCTCAAAAAGAGCGCTTATTTAAGTCAGTTCCAAAACTCTTCTTGAATGCATCCAAAGAATCGACAGTTACTTGAGATGGGAGTAGATTGTTCCAAGGTGTAACAACCCTATTTGCAAAAGAAAATTTCCTTGCATTAATTCGGCAGTCTTCCATTGCCAATTTAAATGGATGACCACGGGTGGGCTGCAGGTTAAACTTAAAAAAATCATTGGTTTGCAAATTGTTTAAGCAATGTATAATTTTAAAGCACTCATATAAATCAATTTTGTCTCTTCGATCTTTTAATCTTTCTAAACCTAGGTAATTCAGTCTATGTTCATAACCAACAGGTAACAACTTGCATTTATAAAACAAACGCCTAGTGAAATTTTGTTGCACTTTTTCCAAAATGTTTATATCCTTTTGTAAATAAGGGTTCCAAACTGCACTAGCATACTCCAGAATTGGTCTAACATAGGACTTATATGCTCTGAGAAAATTATTTCTAGAGTTTGAGTTGAATGTTCTAAAAATTAGTGATGTCACTCTCATAGCTTTTTTTGCTGTGATTTCACAGTGTTTAGAGAATTTCAGATCATGGGATATATAAACACCTAGGTCACGCACCAATTCTGTAGTTGCAAGTACGTTATTACCAAGCTTATATTTACAAATTAACTCTTTGCTATGATTTCGAATATGAAGAACTTCACATTTGTGATTAGATAACTGCAGTTGCCAGTCTTGTGACCAGCTGTGTATTCTATCTAAATCTTGCTGAAGTCTCAAGGTTTGAATGTGGTAATCTTTAGATGAAGATTTTACAAACAACTTTATATCATCTGCAAAGAGTCTAATTTGTGAGAACTTAACACAATCAACAATATCATTAATATATACCAAGAACAAAAATGGACCTAAAACAGAACCCTGAGGAACTGAACTTCTTACAGGAAATGATTTGGATACTGAGTTATTAATTACAACTTTAGTTTCCCGCCCAACTAAAAATTCTTTTATCCATTTTAAAAATTTACCAGAAACACCATATTTTTCTAGCTTATATAACAATTTTTGATGGGCGCGGTGATGTTAGCGCCCGTCGACAGCGCCCGTCGATAGCGCCCGTCGAGTAACTAGATTATACATTGTGCACATATTTTAAACTTTCCAAATTTTTCGTTTCCTAATTGGTATTAATGAAAAAATTTAATTAATATAACATTTTTGCGATTAAGGTTTTTGATATTAAAGTTTTTATTATTTTTTCAATTTTCAAATATTAAATAAATCCCATGTAAACAATAATTTTACACATTAAGCTGGCGCCCGTCGGTAAATTCTTATTGATTTAAGTCGTAAAGCTCTAATTCATGCTTAGAATCAATCTTTGTGACTATTTTTATAAGTTTATGTTATTTTATTTTATTTATATTCAATAGGTACATCTTATATAAAATTTTTAAATTTAATTTCTTTCGACGGGCGCTGGGGGTTTGTCTATGCAATAAAGTGGTCCTTATTTCCAGCGCCCGTCGAGGATTTTTTTAATTTTACATTTTTTCTTAACAAAAAAACATCAAAAGTATAAATAAAGGGCCTAAAACCACCCTAAAACTAATTATATTAATTTTTTATGAAAAAAACTCTATATTTTAGTTATTTAAATGCGTAAAAATCACTGTGTACGTAAAAAAGCAAGGCAAACCTGCTTTTTATATATGCAAGGTTTATAGTAGTTCTTGACTGACGGGCGTTGTAGATTATTTCACACGAAACATTGAAAAAAAATAGTGAAAAATGGACCTCCTCGTACCTGTACTAACAGCGGTTTTCATTTTTTCTTTGAATTAATATATCATTTATTATTATCCTAATATATAATGTAATTGTAGTGTAATCATAATATACATAATAACCATAATAAAATTATAATACATACATAATTTTAATTTGGGTTTTTATTGTTTATTTTCGTTGGAATATATTATGTAGTATAATTATAACATATTTTAAACATTCTTTGTAACAGAGTGGAAAAAATTCCAATCCTATCAATTCTTAGTGTTATTGTTGTGTCTTATAAACTATGATAATTGGTTTATTCTATAATTTTTATTTTAATAAAGGATTTTCATTTTTCGTTTTCTTATAATCAAACATAAAACAAAAGCAAAAAACAATATCAAGACTATAACAAATTTACTTCTATGCCTATATAAGAGACTATAGGCAAATCAAACCCAACTGACCTCGATGACTTGAAGTATTGTATCAAATATTTAGCAATCAAATAGTTTAAAATTTTCAACATAAACCGTATAATAGTAAAGATCAAACACCTTATTTTAACAATTATTGATCAAATTACTATAATTTGGAACAAAAATGGAAATTTTTATAGGGATAAAATTGATTTATTTTTGTATATATTTTGAAAGGCGGTAATTAAAAAAATTCTGCGTTCTAATTTGTTAAAGAAACATGTGATAATTGCACAATTTTAGTTCGTTCGCTCATGTCCCCATTCAAACTTTCTACTTAAAAATATTCAAAGTTTATCTTTTTAAAAACAGGTCTACAATGTTTACCTCTTTATAATATATTTTTAAAAAACACATTTACAATGCTTATCCTTTTATAAAATTTCCACACTTATCTTCAGCTGCAACAATTTATACTATTTAAACTTTTTCAGGTTTATTTTCCAATTTCATCTTCTTTATTTCTTGTATAATTAATGATGCCTAAATCAATATAACTTGTGTGAAATTTTGAACAATCAGTGGGCCTTTATTCTGCATACAACAAAATCTGACGCAGATGAAACGTCTAGTTTTACTTTTGTATTTATATCCATTGTCTGCAACATTTGTTTCATTGGTGAAAAACCCAATCGAAAGAGAATGCAAGACCCTTTTTTAAACGAACCGAATTTTGTTTCTCAAAACTGATATAAGCAACTTTTGAATACACAGAGAGCTCAAATTTTTGCCTGAAAAAAATTTAGGTACAAACTGTATTTACGTCAAAAACACAAGTTGTTTATTATAATATACGAAAGAGTTAAAACTAGTGATGTTCCTACCCTTTAATATAATGCTCCGAACTCTGAAGCTTAAGCCATTTAAAGAAGAGAAAGCTCCGGAGCTACGCCTATTGAATGAGCGATTTTAAGCTTATTTAAGGTTAAAGTACATTTTAAAGGAAATACATTTTAAATTACTTTACCTGCATTTTTTAGACTATTTTTATCGTTTTAAATAAGTTTTGAAAAAAATTTAATTCACAAAAAAAATTTTACATAATAATATATGACATGACTTTTTAATTATTCATGAAATTAGTATAAAAACAGAAGCTCCGGAGCTTCGAAGCTCTGGGGGTTTTTCCCGAGCTTCTAAAATCGAAGCACCGCTTGGAATTTGTTGAACTCCAGATTTTAAAGTCACAAAATTATAAATATAAATAATTAAACTTTTTCTTACTAAATATTTACTTTCAGTTCTAAAGAAATTTGTTGTTTAGCCCTAAAGTAGCCCAAAAAAATTGTTATTGTTATATTAATTGTACACTTGGTGTCGCACCTTACGCTTTTTTTCTACTCGGTGTCATAATGTTTTACTAAATTGATAAATACTTAGAAAACAAAACCATAACTTCACTTAAAACTCTGGATTTTTGGGTTTTTAAGTTTTTTGCAAATACAACATTAAATAGATTTTAAAACACCAAAACACATTGCCTACAGTTTAATAATAAGGTTAACCCTATTCTTAGTTAAAAAATCGTTCGAAAACTCATTTTTGTAATGCGTTTTTAAAAACGCTGATTGTCTGTAATGATTATTTAAAAATGCTTATGATCTGTCTGTCTGATAGTAGGCGTTACGTACAAAACATTTACACCAAATACAAAATAGTGGAGAGATTCAAATTAATAAGCCGTATTTCCAAAACCGGAGTGGCCATGCCGGCATAGCCGCTGTGGTTTCGTTTTTTAATGCCATGTCAGGCATCCTGAGAACAAGTCATACCTTGGTAACCTAACCTTTCACTGAAACATTAATTCACTGGGTAAACCAAGCGACTAGGACGACACGTACCGGATAGTTTGGAAACTAAGTGTAACTTTTTTTGAATAAAATTTTAAAATTGAACTTTCTTGATTTGTTTTTTGTACACATTGGATGAAGTACGCCCCGGGCTTTACCATATCTTTACGCCAAGCTGAACTACTAAAAAGATATATGCAGGACTAAAAAAGATGAATTAAAATGGCGATTATAAAACACTTTTTTATAAAATTAAACAGCACGCAAAATTTTAAATTTTTTTAATTGAATATTTCCGGATTTTTTGATTCCTACATTTTGGGTTTACCAGGCTTAATTTTCATATATCTCAAATTTAGTTTACCTTTTTTTTCATATGATCAATAAAACCATCTTTTCATATGATCAATAAAACCATGGACTTGATAAATATCGAATCATACATCAGACGATTACAATTTATTTTGGACGACAGGTTTCAATTAATCAGACAAGAGCTAACAAGAATGCATCTGTACGGGCAAATATCAAATTTTTTTCTGCCACCAAACATTCTTTTAAAACGAATAAGAGCCATGTCGTCAAATAATAAAGGTATTTAATTTTACTATAATTTAGAAATAATTTATACAATTTTATGTCTAAAAGTTTGTAATATTTTTGGTACAATTTTCTTTTAATTTCAACCGTGTTTTTATTTTTAAAATCGGCGGATTTTTTAGTTCTTGTTTTACTGTTTTCATCGCGGAATTTAACGTAAAACGCGTAAATTTGTCGTTTATGGTCAAAACTTTTAAAACAAAACAAAACAAAACACAATCGAACCGAAATTTTAAAGTTAGGATTATTTTTTTATAGAAAATTGTATGTTTTTTTTGATTTTTAAAAATAATAATCAAAAATATGTTTTGGCTAGATTATTACTTTTACGAGCTTTATTATAGAAACAAAGTGATTAAACTACATTTTTTGTTTATGATTAAATGAATGATAATATTCCGTGAGAGTGTAAAAGTTATTTGCGAAAATATATTAATGTTGTT
>JASAMX010033109.1:0-18788 GCA_030248175.1 Microlaimidae sp. YZB2_3
GCCAATCTGAGTTTACTTTCATTTTAGATTTAGCATAATTATAAAAGTTTTTATATTGCCAGAATTAGTTTATAGTTTTGTTTAATTTCCTCGTTATAGTCATTTATATATTTTAATGTTTTATGATTTTATAGTTCGTTTTGAGAGCCTATAGAAATGGCGCTTGCGTCATAAAGCTTTTTTATTGCCTTAGGACAGATATTCAATTAGCTTTACCTGATGTTCGATTAACGGTACGAAATTTTGACTCGAAAAACGATTATTTTCACATATTTTATTATACAGTTTCTTTGAGCCAGCTGATAGATTTTCTGAAGCTGAAGCTACTATAGATTATTTGATTGTTTTCACATAAAACTTTAACAAAGCTAAAAAGTGCTGAATTAGACTAATATATTTTAACAAGAAAAATTCTCATTTCAAGAAAAATGGAATTAAACATAAAAAAATCGCAGCTGTTTTTTATCAAAAACCTGATAGGGTAGCATTTAATTTCGGTATTTTCAACTCGGCATTTTTTGATTTTGGACTATATCTTTGAAAAAACCGGGCGGAATACGACGTTTGATAGCTCAAATGAGACCTAATCAGGAGACGAATGCGGCTTGTTAGCTTTTTATTATGATATGGTATTTTCATGTGGAATTTGTGTGATCTCATAAAAAATAAAACTTACTCGTTTTTAGAAACATGGGCATTTCATGATGACGCAATAAATTGGTTTGAAAAATTAAACTGTCGGCGGGAAAATCTTAGTTTATTTTCCGAATTTTTAGTCCCCGTGGTTCTACGTTGCGTCTCAGTAAGAATTCAGTTAGAAAATAGTGAATAATTTCGGCACACATATTGCTGTAGGTAAAAAGGGTTAAATTAAAGGGATCGGTGTTAAATTGTAGTTGTAAAAGTAGTTAAAAAAACAACGTTGAAATGTGTAGGGGTCATAGCACTGCACTTAAACTCGATTAAGGGGGTCCTTTTAAAAGTGCGAAATTAAATGCACTTTTTTCCAAAAATTCTGATATCCCATTTGGCATTTTAGGTGTAACTTTTTGCCAGTTACACGTTGAACAACAAGTATAAGTTAAATTAAAGAAAACTGTCTGGAGATAATGAAAGGCTTTTAGATTTTTAAAAATGATGATTTTTTGACTGAGAACAATCGATTGTTCGTAAAATGCCGAAATTAAATGCAGACATTTAATTTCGCCAATTTTCTTTTTTTTTTAAATGATTTAATTAAGTAAAAAAAACTAATTTAGTACAGTAAAACTTTTTGTGACGCAACGTAGTATCGTCAAGGCTTCAAAACAAGCTATGAAACATGAAAATCGGGCCATACAGTGAACAGTTACATCGGAAAAACAAAAAAGTGCCGAAAAGTAAAAAAACGCAGTGACCTATCTCGACAAATACTTGATTATAAGTTGCAGTCTGAGTGTCAAAATAAAGCTAAAAAATGCGACTCTTCTTTTATTATCTTTTATAACAAAACTTTTTACAGCGAAAAAGAAAAAAATTTCCAAATCAGAATGCCTTAAAAAGTCCGTACTTTGGTCGTTTAAAAATGTACTAATATATGTACTGATGTCCCCCCAAACCTCCAGTATCATGCTCCGAAGCTCTGGCCATTTAAATCGGAGGGAGCTCCAGTGCTCCGTCTCTTAAATGACCGATTTCAAGCTTATTTAAACTTGAAATACATTTAAAGTTACTTTATCGGCGCTTTTAAGACTATTTCTAGCGTTTTAAATAAGTTTTGGAAAAAAAATTAATTTACAAAAAAATTGAAAAAAAATTTATATCGTTACTTTTTAATTACTTATGAAGTCAGTAAAAACATAGGACGCAGCTCCGGAGCTCCTTAAAGTGGAGCTTCAGGGAACATCACTAATATGAACTACTATATTTCGACGAAAATAGAAGTTACAGGTTACAAGTTACAGATTTCACCAGAGTCATGTTGCTGTTGCAAGTCATAGAAATCGAAAACAAAAAGTTCGACTTTGTATCGCACATTTGAAACAACTACAATGATGACTTATTACACACGTGATGACAATTTAGCGTGTTTTGAGTTTGTCTGTCACAACTTGGACATGGATTTTATGTCCTTTTTTAATTTAGCTTCGAAAACAACCAAAAGCTTTATTTCGTTTTTGCAGTTTAATTTTAGTTTTCATTCTTGTTACAATTTCGTTTTTTTTTAGAAATTTTAGTATAAAAGTTTTATTTTTAAAGTACATTTTACGCGCACTAACAATCTTAACGACTAGAAAGAAACACTACGAAAAAAAAATTAATGCATAAGTTTTTAGCAGTCGATTGTCAAAAAACCTAATTCTTTTTTTCCTAGGTTGTTGCTACCAGCCGTTCCCAGTAATTATTCCTGCGTAAAAATACCTTCGAAAAAAAACTTTCGACAAATAACATACCATCGGGTAATTTCATATTCAGACCTACTTGCCATCGATCAGTTTAGCTTGATTCTTAGGTTTTGCTTGACGTTCAGGGAAAATAAACCCGAAGGTCATTTTAAACATTTATTAAAATAATTAGATTGTTGTTCGTGAAAAATGAAAGGAATTTTAACCAACTTTTTTTTTAGCTTTTGGGGGGTACCTACCATAGCAGACAAATATAAAAAACCTCATTTTTTAAACACAAACAAACAACGAAAGCTTTGAACCGTCTTTTAAGTTAGATTTGAAAATTATAAATGAGTCACAGAACACTTTTTCCATAATAATCACTATTTTCGTACACAGTATACTTTTTTCATTAATGACTACTTTTTGTACACAGTAACTATTGCTCATTAGTTTGTACATAAATGCCTTAAGACAATTTAAAAAAATTAATAAAAACGTTTTTTTAAACACGTTTAAAGCAGGATTGAGGAAGGATTAGGGAAAAGAAGACCGCGACTCACTAGGCGACGGGGCGGGAAGGATCTGGAAAAATTGAGACACATTTTTCCTCAAATTCCAAATTTTGCCCGGAACATACTAACCAAAACTGCCTATAAAACCGCGAAACCCCCGGAAATCGGAACCAGAACCAGACCCGGAATTGAAATTTTTTTAAAAATTTGGAACCGGAATTTTGAATTTTGCCGGAACATACGGAACCAAAGCCGGCGAACCGGAACACGGAACCGGAACCAGAACGAAAATTGAGATTTTCCAAAAATCTGGAACTGAATTTTTGAATTTTGCCCGGGAAACATATGACCCCAAAACTGCCTATAAAACTGCAAAACCCCCGGAACCTAGAAACTGAGACCCGAATTTTTTTCCAAAAATCGGAACCGGAATTCCAAATTTTGCCCGGAACCCGGAATTAGAACTGCCCATCACTACGGACTTACTTCCGCCAAGATATTCGAGAAAATTGTTTAACCTATCTATCTTTCAAAATTCCATGAATCTGGAAGAAATCTGCAATTATTGTGCCGCTCCTAAGCCGGCAAAGACTCACAAACTCTAACTCTAACAGACCGGTTTCCCACGCGCCCCGCCATCTTTCAGAGTTGACACTAGACAAACACCTACTGACAAGAACCATCAAGCATGCGATTTCGCCCACGACATTCCAACCATCTCAGTCTATAGGCTTAAACGCTACCATTGCAAACGGTTTCAATCAAAAAGAAACCATCTAGCAGATCGGTAGCGGTCCGCCTACGAGCAATGCATTCGACAGAGTTTCCCACGAAGTACCCACTACAAGACCTGGTGACATCTACTCTTCCCCCATGGGCGTCAGATGGTTCAATATCTATCCCGCCCGGCCGCCGTGTCGCAAAGTGCCAGCTTTCCAAACCACTTCCTCCAGCTTTCAGACGTCAACCCGAGTCCCTAGGGAGCGGTAACATCCCACCAAAGATGTTCAATTTCCACATGAGTAATATGCCTACACCACGACATACAACATCAAAAGTGGGGCACCCACACGCACACCCAACGCGACTCTCTCTGTTCTTGGCCAGTGCTCAACCCCTCTGCAAAGACTCAACAACTACCTCCCTGAGTTAGTGAGCTCTTTGAAAAACGTTCTCCCTAATACTGTCACCGAGAAATCGTCTATCACGCTGTTTACACCACACTGCACTCAGGCCTAAGCCCACTCAAAAGTTTACCATGGAATGACGAACTTCTTCCGTTTTCTCAAAGAACCGAAAGTCTCTCGTGTCACTCACTACACCATGTACACCTATGCCCCCCCCCCCACTCAATAGGCAAACAGCATCCCTGGACGCAATTATATCCTAAAAAGACACTGGCTATCTGCTCAACTAGCTAACTAGGGGGCTGCCACCCCCCTACCAGGCGCTTGGTTTGGTTGCGGCTCCTGCGCCTATTTTGGGCCCATTTCGCGTCCGTCGGCTCCGATGATGGGTCTCTAGGTTGCCTAATATCTTCATAGCTCTTTCCTGCCGATTCTGATACCCGCATTATGTCAAAACAATTTATCAGGTATTGTTTTGACATAATTGTCGTGTGTCTTCAGAATCTTGGTTTCATGGTAAAGATTGTGTATTGAAGATATTTTATGGCAACCTGTGATGACTCTCAGAGCTTCGTTCTTTGCAACTTGGAGTTTCTGCCAACTGGATTCGCTGATAGTGGGGGCCCAATAGGCGCAGCATATTCCGCAACCAATCTTCCAATAGCCTTGTAGGTAAGTGACAGCGTTTCTTTGTCCTGTCCCCAGTTGATCCAGATAGCGCTTTTAGGATATAATTGCGTTCTTTGATTCTGTTTGCTACTAATTTGTAGTGGGGGAGGGGGGGCAAAGGTGTACAGGGTGTCATGAGTGACACCAAAGATTTTCGGTTCTTTGGACAATGGGAGAAGCTCGTCATTTACGTAAACTTTTGGGTGGGTCTTGGCCTGAGCGGTGTGCGGTATAAACAGCGTGGCAGACGAATTCTCAGCAGACACTATTAGTGAACGTTTTTCAAAGAAGCTCACTAACTCAGGGAGGTAGTTGTTGAGATCTTTGCAGAAGGGCTCAATCACTGGCCCAGAGACAGAAAGAGTCACATCATCTGCATATGATACCACTTTGATGTTGTCTGGTGGTTCATGCATACAACTCATGTAAAAATTGAACAACTTCGGGGATGTTACCGCTCCCTGGGGGACTCTGGTTTTGACGTTATGAAAGCTGGAGGAGTAGTTTGGAAAGCTGACACTTGCGACTGGCGGCCAAGCAGGTAGACATTGAACCATCTACGGGGAAGTGTAGATCTCACTAGGTCTTGTAGTAGTACTTTGTGGGAAACTGTGTCGAATGCCTTACTCAGGTCTAGGCCGACCACTACTGATCTGCTGGGTGGTTTCTTTTGATTGAAACCGTTTGCAATGGTCGCGTTTAAGTCGTGTAGGGCTGTGATGGTTGAATGCAGTGGGCGAAATCCATGTTGATGGTTCTTGTTCATCAGGTGTTTGTCTAGTGTCAACTCTGAAAGATCTTACTGGCAGGGCACAATAACAAAACCGGTCTGTTAGAGTTAGAGTTTGCTGGGTCTTTGCCTGGCTTCAGAAGCGGCACAATAATCGACTTCTTCCAGATTGATGGAATTTTGAAAGATAGGAATGATAGGTTAAACAATTTTCTCAAATATCTTGGCGGAAGTGTAAGTCATGGTGATGAGCAGTTCTAATTCCGGGTTCCGGGCAAAATTTGGAATTCCGGTTCCAGATTTTTGGAAAATCTCAATTTCGGGTCTGGTTCTGGTTCCGTGTTCCGGGGGTTTTGCAGTTTTATAGGCAGTTTTGGTTCCGTATGTTCCGGGCAAAATTTGGAATTCCGGTTCCAGATTTTTGGAAAATCTCAATTTCGGGTCTGGTTCTGGTTCCGTGTTCCGGGGGTTTCGCAGTTTTATAGGCAGTTTTGGTTCCGTATGTTCCGGGCAAAATTTGGAATTCCGGTTCCAGATTTTTGGAAAATCTCAATTTCGGGTCTGGTTCTGGTTCCGTGTTCCGGGGGTTTTGCAGTTTTATAGGCAGTTTTGGTTCCGTCTGTTCCGGGCAAAATTTGGAATTCCTTGTCCGGATATTTGGAATATCTCAATTCCAGATCCGGGGGTTCCGCTGTTCCGCCCATCACTAGTGAGTCGCAATCTTCTTTTCCCTACATCCTTTCCTCAATCCTGCTTTAAATATTTTTAAAAAAACGTTTTTAATTAATTTTTTAAAGTCTTACAATTTTAAGGCATTTATGTACAAACTAAATGTGCAAAAAAGTGTACTGTGTACAAAAAGTAGTCATTAATGAAAAAAGTATACTGTGTACGAAAATAGTGATTATTATGGAAAAAGTGTACTGTGTACAAAAATAGTCATTATAATGCAAAAATTAATCCTAAGTTTAAAAGACGGTTCAAAGCTTTCGTTGTTTGTTTGTGTTTAAAAAAATGAGGTTTTTTATATTTGTCTATTATGGTAGGTACCCCCAAAAGCTAAAAAAAAAAGTTCGTTAAAAGTACCTTCATTTTTCACGAACAACAATCTAATTATGTTTAATAAATGTTTAAAATGACCTTCGGGTTTATTTTTCCTGAACCTAAGCAAAACCTAAAAATCAAGCTAAATTGATCGATGGTCAATTAGTCCGAATATGAAATTACCCGATGGTATGTTATTTGTCGAAAGTTTTTTTACCGAAGGTATTTTTACGCAGGAATAATTACTGGGAACGGCTGGTAGACAACCTAGGAAAAAAAGAATTAGGTTTTTTGACAATCGACTGTAAAAACTTATGATTAATTTTTATTTCGTAGTGTTTCTTTCTAGTCGTTAAGATTGTTAGTGCGCGTAAAATGTACTTTAAAAATAAAACTTTTATACTAAAATTTCTAAACAAAAATTGTAACAAGAATGAAAACTAAAATTAAACTGCAAAAACGAAATAAAGCTTTTGGTTGTTTTCGAAGCTAAATTAAAAAAGGACATAAAATCCATGTCCAAGTTGTGACAGACAAACTCAAAACACGCTAAATTGTCATCATTGTCATCACGTGTGTAATAAGTCATCATTGTAGTTGTTTCAAATGTGCGATACAAAGTCGAACTTTTTGTCTTCGATTTCTATGACTTGCAACAGCAACATGACTCTGGTAAAATCTGTAACTTGTAACCTGTAACTTCTATTTTCGTCGAAATATAGTAGTTCATATTAGTGATGTTCCCTGAAGCTCCACTTTAAGGAGCTCCGGAGCTGCGTCCTATGTTTTTACTGACTTCATAAGTAATTAAAAAGTGATGCTATAAATTTTTTTTCAAATTTTTTTGTAAATTAATTTTTTTTCCAAAACTTATTTAAAACGCTAGAAATAGTCTTAAAAGCGCCGATAAAGTAACTTTAAATGTATTTCAAGTTTAAATAAGCTTGAAATCGGTCATTTAAGAGACGGAGCACTGGAGCTCCCTCCGATTTAAATGGCCGGAGCTCCGGAGCATGATACTGGAGGTTTGGGACATCAGTACATATATTAGTACATTTTTAAAACGACCAAAGTACGGACTTTTTAAGGCATTCTGATTTGGAAATTTTTTTCTTTCGCTGTAAAAAGTTTTGTTATAAAAGATAATAAAAGAAGAGTCGCATTTTTAGCTTTATTTTGACACTCAGACTGCAACTTATAATCAAGTATTTGTCGAGATAGGGTAGTGCATTTACTTTTCGGCACTTTTTTGTTTTTCCGATGTAACTGTTCACTGTATGGCCCGATTTTCATGTTTCATAGCTTGTTTTGAAGCCTTGACGATACTACGTTGCGTCACAAAAGTTTTACTGTACTAAATTAGTTTTTTTTACTTAATTAAATCATTTAAAAAAAAAAGAAAATTGGCGAAATTAAATGTCTGCATTTAATTTCGGCATTTTACAAACAATCGATTGTTTCTCAGTCAAAAAATCATCATTTTTAAAAATCTAAAAGCCTTTCATTATCTCCAGACAGTTTTCTTTAATTTAAGCTTATACTTGTTGTTCAACGTGTAACTGGCAAAAAGTTACACCTAAAATGCCAAATGGTATCAAAATTTTGGAAAAAAGTGCATTTAATTTCGGCACTTTTTAAAAGGACCCCCTTAATCGAGTTTAAGTGCAGTGCTATGACCCCTACACATTTCAACGTTGTTTTTTTAACTATTTACAACTACAATTTAACACCCGATCACTTAATTTAACCCGTTTTTACCTACAGCAATATGTGTGCCGAAATTACACTATTTTATTTTATAACGATTGCTTACCATAGACGCAACGTAGAACCACGGGGACTAAAAATTCGGAAAATAGACTAAATTTTACCACGACAGTTTAATTTTTAAACCAATTTATTGCGTAATCATGAAATGCCCATGTTCTAAAAACGAGTAACAATTTTATTTTTTATAAATCACACAAATTCACATGAAAATACCATATCATAATAAATAAAAAGCTCACGACAGTCATCTACATATAATTAGGTCTCATTTGAGCTATCAAACGTCGTATTCCGCCCAGGATTTTCAAAGATATAGTCCAAAATCAAAAATGCCCAATTTGGAAAAGTGCCGATATTAAATGCTACCCTATCAGGGTTTTGATAAAACAGCTGCGATTTTTATGTTTAACTCCATTTTTTTCTTGAAATGAATTTTTTCTTGTTAAAATTGCTATTCTGGTCATTACGCTTTAGCTTTGTTAAAGTTTTATGTGAAAACAATAAAATAATCTATAGTAGCTTCAGCTTCAGAAAATCTATAGTAGCTTCAGCTGGCTCTATAAATGAAACTGTATAATAAAATATGTGAAATCAATCGTTTTTGCATAGAAAATTTCGTACCATTAATCAAACATCAGGTAAAGCGAATTGAATATCCTAAGGCAATAAAAAAGCTTTATAGACGCAAGCGCCATTTATATAGGCTATCAAAACGAACTAAAATTGGTAAAAATTTTTACAAAACTTGCGCAAAAACTTACGAAGAGTGTGTGAATGACTATAACGAGGAACGTGAACAAAACATAATTAATTCTGGCAATATAAAAAACTTTTATAATTATGCTAAATCTAAAATGAAAGTAAACTCAGATATTTCACCGTTAAAAAAAGAAGATGGTAGTCTAGCTGTAGACCCAGTAGAAAAAGCAAAACTTTTAAATTTATTTTTCAGTAGTGTCTTCCCCAAAGATGATGGTACCACTCCTGAGTTTAACAAAAAACTACCTCAAAACGTTGGATTAAATTCGATACGTTTTCCAGTAAATGATGTCGCAAAAATAAGGGAAAGTTGCCTCCTAAAATATCAAGTTCTCCTGACAGTATTCCATCGTATTATTGGAAAAATGTTTGGGAAACAATGTCTCCAACGCTCGCAATATTTTTTGAAATGAGCATGATGTCTAGCACAGTTCCTAATTATTGGCGTGACGCAATTGTAGTTCCTATCTATAAAAACGGTTTAGCGAGCTTAGCTTCAAACTATTATAGACCAATTTCCCTAACATGTGCTGTCTGTAGGATTATGGAATCAATTATTCACGATGAAACGCTATCATATTTGTATAAACACAAACTCATTTAAGCAACAATATGGATTTTTAGCTCGGTGTTCTACGGTTCTGCAGTTATTAAGCACCCTAAACGACTGGACTTTAGCATTAGACAACAAAAAACTTATAGATTGCGTTTATATTGATTATAAAAAAGCCTTTGATAGTGTTTCGCACTCCAGACTTTTAATTAAGCTAAGGGGATACGGTTTGATCATGAATTGTTAGCATGGTTTGCTAGTTATTTGTCAAATCGTAGACAATGTGTTTCTGTAGAAAATCAAATTTCAGATTTTGTTCCAGTAACCTCAGGAGCCGGTTACTCAAAACTTTAAGGGCCCCCATTATTTCTAGGCCCCCATTTAAAATTGGTTTATCTCGTCACATTAAAATCAAGGTGTAACTCAAATATAATGGGACCCCTTTGAAAATAGAGATAAGCCCCAGATTTAAGGTTATCCCACACACCTCGACTTAACTTTAATGGACCCTATCCAATAAGGTGTTTGTGCTACTATTTTACGCTTAAAATTACTGATATCATTTTTATAATTGATTTGATTAATAAAACAGAAAAAACGTAATAATCCGGAAAAAATTAATTTATTGAAATATTTTAATTCTAAGGAGTATGTTTTTTTAATTTTCGAATTAAAAAGACTACGTACATACGTTTATTTTTGTTTATGATCTTATTTGAGAAGACCGTTTAGATCAAACGATACGAAATACGAAGCAAAGTTTTATTGTCAAGAGCTTCAAATAGCAATCGCATTGTACTATTTTGCGTCTTGTTCCTTTTTTGCAATATTGGAAAAGCAAAATTTTCAGCGCGCTAATTTTTAAGCGCGCTGAAAATAGTTTTTAAAAACAATTAAACTAAGCAGAAACGCATATTTTAGTAGTAATCAGTTTTAAACGCTTTTTTTGGTTTTCCTAAACCTGAGCAAAACAAAAAAAAATCAACCTAAACTATATCACGATGTTTTTTTTTTATAGATTTTTCAGCGCTTTTAAAATTACGACTAGCGCGCTCAAAATCAGAATCCGCCATTAAAAAAGTAGATAATGTTTCCAAAATGATAGTTATGTAGTCAAACCGTTCATTTAGTAGCAGGGCTTTTGACAGCTAATGCTGATGAGTTTACTCAGTTTCAAACACGCGCAGGTAGCATTGTAGCCTTAATATGATTGGTATACCACGATCTATTATTTCGTTAAAAGTCTGTAACGTGAACGCCACGCGTTGCAAAACGTGCCATAATAAGTCACCCATCATAATACGTAGTTCAAAATCAAAATTCAAATTTATATGATTTCATTTTCGTCTTTAATTATAGGGTAGTGCATTTAATTTCGGCATTTTTTCGTTTTTCCAATGTAACTTTTCACTGTATGGCCTGATTTTCATGTTTGATAGCTCATTTTAAAGCTTTTGCGATACTGCGTTGCGTCATAAAAAATTAACTGTACGAAAGTTGTTTTTTTACTTAATTAAATCAGTTTTTAAAAAAAATGGAGAATTGCCGAAATTAAATGTATGCATTTAATTTCGGCACTTTACAAACAACCGATTGTTTCTCAGTCAAAAAATCATCATTTTCAAAAATTTAAAAACCTATCATTATCTCCAGACAGTTTTCTTTAATTTAAGTTTTTACTTGTTGTTCAACGTGTAACTGGAAAAAAGTTACAGCTAAAATGCTAAATGGTATCAAAAGAGGAAAATTTGGGAAAAAAGTGCATTTAATTTCGGCACTTTTTAAAAAGACCCCTTAATCGAGTTTAAGTGCAGTGCTATGACTCCTACACATTTCAACGTTGTCTTTTTTAACTATTTAGAACTACAATTTAACACCCGACCATTAAATTCAACCCGTTTTTACCTACAGCAATAGTGTGCCGAAATTACACTATTTTATAACGATTGCTCACCACAGACGCAACGTAGAACCACGGGGACGCAAAATTCGGAAAATAGACTAAATTTTACCAGGACAGTTTAATTTTTAAACCAATTTATTGCGTAATCATGAAATGCCCATGTTCTAAAAACAAGTAACAATTTTTTTAATTATAAATCACACAATTTTAAACGAAAATATCATAACATAACAAATAAAAAGCTCACAAAGTCATCTACATATAATTAGCTCTCATTTGAGCTATCAAACGTCGTATTCCGTCCAGGATTACCAAAGATATAGTCCAAAATCAAAAATGCCCAATTGGGAAAAATGCCGAAATTAAATGCACTACCCTAAACAATCAAACGCAATTTGAAAGTTATGTCATTACGTATAGCTAAAACTCTAATTTAAGTTTAAGATTCAACTTAAAAAGTGGTGCACTATCCATCAAAAATGCTCTAAAAATAGAGCAGGAAACGGGGCGATTTTTGCCAGGAATACGTTTTTAGACAGAAAGTAACCCATTTGGTCATGGTCGGAGAAAATGACAAATAAAAAAATCATGTTCGCACCAATCTGTGACCATCGCGAAATCGCCATTTTGTTCATATTTATGATTCTTTTTAATTCATACAATTACAACCTTATAGTTTCAAAAATTCCGATTTCGTAACGGTCAATGATTGCTGTAGGAATAGTTTTTTAAATTGTCATCCCCTCTGACAATAGAAGATTACACTCCACATGCGTCCAACTCGGACTATAAAGCCCACATTTTTTGTGTCTAAAGATACTACTCGGGGAAAACTTTATAAAATTAAAGAAAAAAATGAAAGCACAGAAAATTTTGAAAAGTCTTTAAAACAATTCTCTAACTGGTCGCAAAAGTGGCAGCTTTGTATTGCTTATGATAAATCGTCGTTACTCTGACACAATGAGTCACAATCAGTATAAAATTAACATGACTCTGACTCATTTTGTTTATATTAATTGTGTGTTAAGAGATAAAAAGAGTCACAGTTATGAGTATTTTACAATGCATCTGACTCATTGTGTCAGAGTAACGACGAAATGTTCTGTTTTTCTTTGGGCCCCCAAATTTTAAGTTGGACAATAAAATTTTAGAAAATGTAAATCAAGTAAAAGACCTTGGAATCCTAATTTCTAATGATCTAAAATCAACCTCACATTGTGTAAACATAGCAAAAAAAGCTTCGGCAAGAGTTTCCTTGATATTTCTAATATTTGGTACAAAAAATAAAGACATTTTAATTCGCGCCTACACAACGTTTGTGCGTCCACTGCTTGAGTACGAGACCCCAGTTTGCTTACTTACTTACTCCAAGTCACCTTACTTAAAAAAAATATTGAAAAAATTGAAAATGTGCAGCGCTTGTTTACTAGAAAACTCTATGCAAGATGTTTATTCCGAAAACCTAGTTACCGTGAACGCTTATCAGCCTTAAGAATGGAAAGTCTTGAATTACGAAGAATTCGAAATGATCTAGTATTTTGCTATAAAATATTACATAGTACTATCGGTGCTGCTTCGTCTGAATTTTTTGAACACAATTGCGCTAATAAAACCTGGGGACACGATTTAAAACAAAAAATTCCCTTTTCCTACCTTAAACTTGCGTAAATTTTTCTTTTCTTCTCGGGTTTGCACCATCTGGAATTCACTTAACCAAGATATTGTTAAATCATGTTCCGTCAAAGTTTTTAAATCAAAACTCAACAAAGACACTTTAAAAAAATGGACCAAAATTTTTTAATCTCCGAAAAAAATGCTCTGTACTCACCTTTTTTTCTTTTTTTTATCATTGTGTATTGTTTTATGACTATTGTATATTACGTATGTTTTATTTTTCTTAGCAAAATTTATTGCTATAAGTGTATATATATACTACTGTTATACCGTGCAATAAATCTTTATCTATCTATCTATTATTTTTAAAAAAATAATTTGTTGACTTAAAACGTAACAAAAACATAGAAAAAATGATTTAAGTGAATAAAAGGAAATACACCACACACTTGTGATAGTTTTATAAATTATAGTCATGTTTTCTATCAAATATCATGGTTTGTAGCTCCGGCCATTTAAAGCGGAGGAAGCTCCGGAGCTCAGAACGATTTTAAACTAATTTAAGCCTGAAGTACATTTTAATCCGTTCCCGTTAAGGCCTTTTCCCCCGTTACAACCGTGAAACCTTCATCTCACGTATGAAATCTACATATGACAAATGTCGTACGTAAACCTTACCGCGATAAACTGTACGCATGGCCTTGGTCGTACTGCCACCATACATAATTTTTTGTGCGCAAATCGAATAGTGCCCAGTTAGCGAGCAAATGAAAGCTGTACGGTAGCAATATGCCATTTTTTGCTACATAAAATTTTACGTAATACACTGTACCTGAAAGAAAAATCTGCATATTGCCACTTTACAGTTTTAACCATTTCAATTTGCTCGCTCACTGGGCACTACTCACGCAAAAAATATCTATGACCGAAGTACGACATAGGTCATACGAAGGTTTCACGGTTGTAACCTAAGAAAAGGCAATCGGCAATCACGGAACGTGTTAAAACTAAAGGCGTATCAACCTTCTGTCAAGAAAAAAAAATAACGCGCTAATCATGGAAAATAAAAAAATTGTGGCTTTTAGTGGTAAATCATTATGGTGAATCACGACGGTTAATTCAATGTACACAAAGGTCTCAAGAAGATTTAAAAATAATTTGTATGACGTTGGTTAACAAAAAAAAAACACGATCATAATACAGAAAAATAACATAAACATTAAAATAGTTTTGGAATCCTTTAGGGTTGCCCAGTGAGTCATAATTCGAAGTATTTTGCACTGTTAAGTTTTTAATTTGCTCAAAGCCATGCTAACAGTGCAAAATACTTCGAATAAACATTAAAACAATTTTTATCGGTTGTGCATATATATTTTTTCTTCCTAATTTTTTTTAGTCTTATACAAATTATTTTTAATTCTTCTCGAGACCTTTATGTACATTCAATTAACCGTTGTGATTCTCCATAGATCTGCGCACCTGATACTTTCATGGAGAACGATAATGGCTGGTTACTTGACATCCTCTGCAATTTGACCTTGATGGAAATTAATCTTTTAAATAATTATCTAACTCACCAATTTAAACATTGATTTCTAGTTTAATTAACCGTACTTAAAACGAAACGTCCTTACTCTGACACAATGAGTCACTCTGACACAATGAGTCAAAAGCGTCGTAAAATACACGTAACTGTGACTCTTTTTAACACACACAAAACTCCAATTAAAATAAGTCAGAGTCACGTTGATTTTAAACTGATCGTGACTCTTTGTGTCAGACTAATGACGAAAAAAATATTGTCCACTTTTGCGAACTTTATTTCTTTAGAAACCGAAATTTATTTTATTACACTGTTCGAAATTAAGCCAAGTTTCAAGCTTATATTTTTGGTTTTATAAACTGTTGGATAATAAAACTGCAATATTTCTTATCAGCATTTTCTTCTCTATTAATTTAACGAATCTGAATTTTTACGTAGAACATCCGTTTTTTATTTTGTAAAAAAAACTAAAAGTCACTTTGACCCAAAATTTATTTTCACTGTCCAGCAGTTTTGTTAATGAATTTGAATTGAAATTTTATTCAAAACGTAACACATAATTTATTTATACATGACATAACTTTATGAGTAAAAAAATACAATCAGACTTAGAATATCAAGATCACAGACTTTAGAATTCAAAAATTTTATTATTCTGCTCATAAACGTAGAAAAAACAATAATGTTGAAAAAATCTTTCAAACGTTTGTGGTAAAAGTCAAAAGACAACCAAAGATTAGTTCGTTCTTTCTTGTTCTTCAGTTAGATTACCAACCTGAAAAATATGTTTTTTGTAAAAATTTTTTTTTATCAAATTTAAAATGATTATTTCAAAAAAGAAATGCTAAAAAAAATTGATAAATTTATTACGGAGCACGTAATATGGCAATCAAAAGTAGCCGAAATAAGAAGAAATGTCTATGCCATGATGAAAGATTATGATTATTGGGGTCTAAAAGTACCATGTATTTATACAAAAATAAAGTAGCAAAATTAAAATAATCAATAGGGTTGCAAAAACTCCTAATGCGAAATGGTGTGCATTCATATACAAAGAATTTCAAAAAGTAGGAGGCTTAGAATATTTATTAGAAAGTAATTTTAGAATTGATTTACTAAACTTAAATTTAAACCACATATAAACATGCATATGGAAGGATTAAAAGCATTAATGAAAATAAACATGGCGAAAAATCATTATATCACTAACTTCCATAAAGTGATCGAAGAAAGCGTTAATAAAAACAAAAATATTTTAATTGGTGGAAAAAGCGCGCTTTTCAAAAAAACTTAAAGAAAAAAAACTGTGATAGAATCAAACACTTAATTAATGAAGAGCGAAGATGGTACACCATAGATGAACTAAACCTAAAATATGGTTTAAAACATACGAATATTATTAGACTAAATCAAATAAAAGCAGCTCTTTCCAAGCACTGGAAATTAATATTGAAACCAGGGTTAAGTGAAAATTATAGCGAGAATATAAAATGTAAACATAAAAACTTATGACTCAATAAAGAAATTATAAAGACCAAAATGATTTTTGAACCGAATGCGGTAAAAAATAGAATGAAATTATTGGTAAAAAACACCCCAAAATCTGGGAGAATAAATTTAGATTAAATAAAAAAATATGAGACGAAACTAAATTAAGAGTACTTTAATTTAGAATAAATCACAGAATAATTGCTACATAAAAGTGGCTATACAACTATAAAAAAAGTAATAATCCTCTTTGTTAACTGTGTAACCTGAAGACTAATGATACTTTAGAACACTTTTTTATCAGTGCCCCAGTAAAGAAATTTTTTGGTAAACCGTTAAAAATTTTTTTGAAGAAAAAGAAAAAAAAACACAACAAAATATAAAATTGGACGAAACATTGTTAATGCTAGAAAACACCAACAATTTAATAGAAAGAAAATGGCAAGAATTTTGTTTGTGGACAAAATATTTTATATATAAAATATAATTTAATGTTTTTCAGAATTATATTAAAGGTATATTTATAATTTTAAAATATTTAATGGAAACTGATACGATACCAGTTTGGAGGGAAAATACAATAAATCGAAAAACTGGTTATAAAACAAAATTTGTTATACTAAAAGGAAATAAATAAAATTTAATATTTGCTTTAAAAAAGGCTTCAAAGTAAGAAAATGATAAATAAAATTATAACGTTGCTAATTAATTATTTTGTTTTTCGTTTGTTTTTTGTTGTGATTATGTTTTATTGTATGTTTTGTTTGTTATTTGCTGTGATAATATTATGCTTTTAAAACAATAAAAATTTTCAAATAAAAATCCGGAGATGAATATATTTACTGCAAAACAGAAACTACTTATTATCTTTAGAGCGACCAGAGGTACTCATAGTACCGGATGCAGTGTCCAGTTTTTCAATTTCAATAAATGGTTATTCGGTTCCCTCAATCGTCATCTGGAGGGTTCCAGTCCAATTGCATGTGGTCTTCGTGCACATCTGAAACCTCCAGTGGCCCTTTGGGTGCTGTAGGTTTCCCTGAAATACACATAAATAACATCATTTTCTGAAACTTTTAAAAATCTTTCAGGCAAGTGCTCAACTAAATGCCAATTGCCATAAAGGACATTTAATGAAGCAAAAACATAAGTTCATACTTTAACTTTTTAGTTAAATACAAAAGCGTATTAATATAAAAACAGAATATTGGGAAAATCAAAAAAACTATACTTTATCACTAATTTTTAAGAATATAATCCATGAATATAATTGTTATAAAACACTATCAACACGTAATACACAAATGTAAACAAAAGTGGTGGGAAATGTTTAAAAATTTATGTAAAAAAATTTTGACAAAAGTTAGAGGAATGTCCAAACTTCAAAAACCATGTCACTTAAGTAACATATATATCAAAATAAAAATAAAAATAATAATTACCAAGAACAGTTAAATCCAGATCGGCTTCATCTTGTCCTGAGCTATTTTTGGCAATAATACTATATTTCCGTACCTTGTTTCCTAGTGGCTTTGTCGATGATGAACTTAGTAAGGTAATCAAGATTTTCAATGCCCACTTTCAGGTCCCATTTGATTGGTTCACCCTTGAAAATAACGGTAACTTCTGGAGGAGTTTCACCGGAAATGTTAATGTCTAATTTGATAGGACGACCCACTTTCACTCTGGTTCTTGACGCAGATTTTCTGTTTGATCTTTGGTGCCACTAAAATTTTTCAATGTAATTAAACAACATATTTGTTATAGGCTAAAAGATGGTCAAAATTTGCTGAAGCTTTTGGTACCATATTTGTTTTCCGGTTTTTCAATGAGACACCAAATGCGCTTCTGACAACCTTGCGTCGGAGAATGGAAATCGGACAACTGACACATTGGTGTCTTATTTGAAACCAAAAAAGCAAATAGTACTAAAAAGCTTCAGCAATTTTTTGACCATATTTCAGCCTGTAATCAATCAAGAAGATATTTGTTTATTGCAGAAAAAGAAAATATATATTCATTAGTTATGAAAAAAAAAAAATATTGTTGCATCTAAACAAAAAAAAAAAAAATTGTAACTTACGGAATCTCGGTTTAGCTATTACGCGGGCTCGATGTATCTGTAGGCTCGCCAGGACCGGCTTTGTTGACAGGAATGACGCGCAACAGGTAATCTACCCCTTCATTAAAATCAGGAACAGTGGCCGTGGTTTTGTCCGCTGGAACTGTAATAGCTGGCTCCCAACGTCCATGTTTATCTTTCTTTTCAATAATATACCTAGATTTAAAAAAAAACATATTAAGAACCAAAAGTGGTCGGTAACCTAGACGAATTGCACAATACAAAATTTTCTAAAAATTTTTTTACAAGAATAATACAACGCAGACATACTTTTCTATTGGAGCTCCTCCGTCATTTTCTGGAGGTTTCCATTCGAGATCAACATGATCTTTGTCCCAATCAATAAGATCAGGTTTATCACACTTTCCAGGAGGATCTAAAATAAATTGATACTTACTAAAATTACAATTTTTAGTAAAAGACATTATAATTCAATTAATTTACTTAAATTTAACAATTATTATATACGAGTAAGAATACATGACAATTTATTAATATAATTAATTTTCATGTATTCTTGATGCTGATTATAATTATTATAAAAAAAGAATTTGCCAATGTATGGAGCAATATGTAGCGAATGAA
>JASAMX010033110.1:0-28994 GCA_030248175.1 Microlaimidae sp. YZB2_3
AATTATATATTACAAAATGCGTACGCACATGCATTTTAATTAAATTTAATTTAATTTAATTGCATTTTAATGTGCATTTTTAGGTAAAACGTAGCAAAACATCATAAGCTATGTGCAACACACGGCGACAGAGATTAAAAATTAAAACTACTTATTAAACTACCATTAAAATTTTTTTACTTTTTGGAAGATGCAACTCAAAACAATAACTTACAATTAACAAAATGTTTTGAAATAAGTTGCATTTCTAATTTAAAAAATTATTTCCCATACAAATTTAAAGTATTTATTTTCGTAATATAATAAAAAATTATTTGGATTATGTCATGTTTATGTAAAAAAATGGTTATGAATCTATTTTATTGTAATTTTTTATGGGGTTTCATGTCTTAATTGAAAAATTCCAGTGATTTAAATAAAAAAGGGTAAAATCCACAAAACAAGTTCTTGTGGAGCTACTATAAAGCGGTTTTCGTAACTCAAACTATGATAACTAAAATGTGTTCGTATGTTTATGTTTAATAATCTTAAATAAATTTTTAATTTTACCTTGAGATGTAGAAAAACCGACGAAAATCAAAAAATAATGCAGGAACTTTGAGAGATTCATTGCAATTTAGACTAGGAAAGTTATCACTAAAGGGTTGGTGAGCTGATCATTGAAAGACTAGTGGCAATCACATTTTTTTTCGGAAAAAATAGAGAGTACAGGCAGTGGGTTTCAGTAGTCCATTTTGATTAAGAATACCTAACACACTAAATATAACACGCTTAAATAATTTAAAGTCTCCGAAATATTTATAAACCTAAAAGAGTAACGATTTTCAATAGATTAAACATTATCAAATTAAATAGGTTTTTCTGGGCAGTTTTAATTGTACAGCCTTCACGAAATCCAAGAAACAAATGCTGAGTGTGAATGTTTTTTTTAGTTTTATATGTATAAAAATTATTGCAAAAATTATATAGAATCTAAAGTAAATTCCGCTAGGAAACTTTTTGTGGGCGTAGAAATTTCATTTTAGGGACGTTCGTTACACCCCGCTAACCGACTTTCCCATAGTAGCACGCGTCTGTCTTCGTGAGAGGCATATCAGTTAAAATTTTCCTGATATGCGCACAAACACTGCTACTTTCTAGGCAGTGTTTGCCCATCTATGACTTTACCGCAATAAGAGAAATTGTTTGGCCTTTTTAATAGCAGGCACAAGCTCGAGGAATGACACCGAATTGTTTAGTTCTGGGGCCTATTTCATAAAGATTGCATGTAATTAATTTACCGCTGTAAATTAATGAACGCATATTTTTCTTTTGTATTTTTAATTAAAAAGTATGTTAATAAAATTGCGTTTAGAATTTAAGAAATTACATCTCTGTAAATTCCGTAAATTCCATAGTTACGTATGTATTTTTTAATTAATAAAATAAGAAGAAATTAAATACGTTTATTAATTTACAATTACATAAATCTTTATGAAATAGGCCCCTGGTAGTAATGTGCATTTTTCCTATATATAATATATAATATTAAATTTTTGGAATAAAGTTTATAACGCTATAAAGTACTCGGAGTCGCAGGTAACTAAATAAACTTGGAATTGACAAAAAATTATTAAGAAGTTTAAGCCACAAAAATCCGAATTTTAAACACTTTTCACAAATAAACTATTTTGAGTAGCTATTACGTTCATCACTAACGTTAAAATTAAAAAAATTGTTTTTAATTAGCTGATTAATATATTGTCTCTAAAAGACACAAAATTATTTGCATTATATTAAATACCAACTTGAACCGTTATAGTTTCCAACTGATTGTTTTTGATAGACGAAATAAATATTTTGTTTTAATTGACCATCAAACGTATGGCTCCCTATTTTTTTAGTCACTGAAGAATTTCACAGTCCAACAATTTTTCTTTATTATTTTATTTTGCCAAACTGAGTGGAATATGAAAAATTCAGCATTCTTAAACCCGGCTTTAAAAAATGCGGTGCAGTATTAAGGTCATTCGGAACTCATTTCTTTCACCCATAGCCTGATATTGTTAACACCCTGACTCCTGACACTAAGTCTTCATAATCCGTCCTTGACAAACGGAAATCGCGCAAATGATCTCGGTTATTTTAACCTGGCAAGGTTATTGGTCTGCTAGATATTTTAGAGTTAAAAAATAGCACACAAACTCATTTGATTGGTAAATAAAACTATTGTAGATTCGATTATTTCGTAATAGCTATAATAAACCATAAGTAAAAAATAACATATAACCTCTCAAAATATCTTATAAGCCACACAGATTTTATACCTTTATAGAAATAATTTCACATTTATTTTTTTCGAAATTTCCACAAATGTATAAAAGTTTGCATACTACGTTATTTTTTCTGGCTTTAACTTTTGTATTTTCTGAGAGGATAATTTTAATTAGCAAAAAAGGGGTGTTACAAACGCCTGTGATCAACGCGTAAGAGGGAACAGACTTGTTAATTAATTTCCAAAATTTTATGAAAATTTTATGAAAAAATATTATGAAATTATTTTATTCGTTACGATAGACCAAATTAAACCTTGCGTAAGAACTTGTTTTTCTTGTAAATTTTTTTTATTTTTAAATGATACTTTCACTTGTCGAATCATACTTTAAATAATTTTCAACTTTTGAATATCTAAATTTTTACGTTTATGTAAATTTTTGTTTAGATTTTCTACAGTTTCTTGAGCTCAAAAACTATAGTTTATTTAACCAATATTGGTCGGGTACTACAGAAATTTCAAGAAGGTCAATTTTATCATTTTTTTTGAAGACATTTTTGTATTATGCAACTCCGCTACTTTTTACAATACCTAAAAACAGTTGGAGCCACATATTTGAGACCAGAAGGGATTAAAGTGATTGGTAACGCCCAATTTTTTAATGAGGGCATAAAATTTTTAGTGTCCTAAGGCACACCATTTGACATGTCTAAATTTTTTTACTTTTGACACAGACACAATCGATATGAAAAAATATTAAAAAATTTGCTGCAGGATGTTTGTATTGTTGGGTAACCAAAATAATCCCAAGGATAGTTGGTTTTTTTCTTCTTTTTTTCAGTCTTAATTGACCAAGGTCACATAAGAAATATTCAGGTGTGAAAAGTGCGTTTGCAACTGTTGAATCACCTTACTTTTTTGTTGGAAAACCGCGCAAAAACTACTGAACGTACTTTTACTGAACTGAACATCACTCGAATGCCACCAGGAAGCGACAGTACTTAAACACTGAATGTTGTTGGATTAATGCCAACAGTTCATTTCAAATCCATTTCCAAATACTTGAAATGGTTAAAATAAGAAAATTAACATAAAAATATACAAATTTATATCTGAAAACGTCATTTATTGTGCAAAAAAATATTAATAAATCATAAAAAAAATTACTTTCTGTCGTAATATATGTTTTGTACTTATGGTTTTATATTAATATATTTATATAGAAGAAATATTAGATATTTTGTACAAGATTTTGGCCCATTTTATGTAAATTACAAAATGCACTGACTGAGTTCGCTAACGTTTAAATTAAAACGAAATTCAAAACATTCAATGTTTATTTTAGCTGTACTTTTTGTCGACTTTAGGCTGGGTAATAAACATAATTTAAAATACAATGGGCATTTCCGTTATTGTTTTATTTTTTTTTATAATTTTTATGCGCGGCGGCTGTCACGACCGCTCTGTCGCTTCTGCAGTGCCGTTGAATTTAACTATCTAATTTTTTTTTATTTTTGAAACCAACACGAAAGCTTCATATACACATAAACACTCTTTAAAAAGGATATAAATGAAGACTAATTTTTAGGGTATAGTAAAGTGTAGTGTATTTTAGTTACCCGACATGCCAAAGAAAATTTTTTTATAATTTTAAAATTAGCATTCCGAAAACTACATTATAAATCATGCGCTTAAGTAGGACACCTGTTTCAGAAGTTAAAATTTTACGGGCTGCCCAATCCCCAATCCTGTGCCTTAAGACACAAAATTTTTTTGGAATCGTCACAAAAGGATGGACCATTAAATAACCCAAATCCTTTTGGGTACCAATGCCCAATGCTCAAACAGTTGTGTAGTTCTATAAAAAATGTTTTAAGAAATGATAAAATTGACGTTATTTCTAACAAACTATATATTTTTGAGTTCAAAAAAAATGTAGGAAACTTTTGTGCACAATATTTTCAAACGTAAAGGATTTATAAGGTCAAATATAAGACTTTTGATAAAAAAAGGCTGCCGCTAATTTGGGAGATTTTTTGGGATGGCCTCCTTAAATTTTTGAAAACGTGATTTTCAGTAATTAGCAAAGAGTTCAAAGTATATCTTAACTTGAATTATTTGTGCAGTGATCCCTGCACGTTCAAACGTTATTGAAGTTCAAACTCAAAATTTTATGATTGATTTCTCATTTTCTCAAAAAAACAGAGGATAAGTTGGGTACAAAGTTAGGAATAGATTGTATATTATATATATGGTTAGATTATTATATATATTATATATCTATACTATTTTTATAAAAGTATCATAAAAGTTAATTATTTTTTGTTTTACATCACAATAATAAACTGATCACAAAAGCCAATTTTATATGCAAAAAAAGCATAAAAACTTTTCAAAATTTACTTTAACACAAAAATTTAAAGAAGTAATGGATGATCACAGGAAGTAACGGTTTAAATTTTAAACTAGATATTTTTATTTACATTTAGATGAATTGTTAAAGACAATTCCGTGGGTAACCCCTTTCAAAACTAAAAAATTGTTGTTAATAACACGATTGATTTTAAAACAGACCCCTTTTTTATTTCAAAGAACAACCAATCAAGCCACGTTGTCAACCACTTTTGGTAAATTACTGCCAAGCAGCTTATTAGTAGAATTTGGTTCAATTGAAAATGAAAAGCCACTAAATTCCTTAGAATACTAATGTATAATAAAAGTACATACAAAATTTAAAAAAAAAACTCCGACAGATCATAAAACGGCAAATCAACACGTTGGTATTGTTTCCACGACATGAAAATATTCAAAAAAAATTATATCCAAATCTGGCCAGATCTTTTGTTCAAGGAGTGCGGAGAAACAAGTACTATCCACTACAATATGGGGCAAATGGCGAAATATCGGGCCTGCGCAAAGAAACGACCGAATTCGGACCGGACCGAAAACGGGCGGGAAAACTGGGGAAGTTTTCCTTTTGACGGTTATGATATCATAGATTGTTTTTACGCAAAAATATAGCAAGAAAGCACGAACTTTAGAAAAACAACTAGAAAAATAGAAAAAATACCTAAAAAAATGTTTGAGCAGGAATAAAAAAGTTGAACAGATTTATAGTTCCTCATTTTATCTTTTGTGCCGATTGATCGAGTTTTCGGTACCTCCTTTTTCATTGATGAATTTCTTAATACTTGATGACTTCCTCAAGATTGAGTTTAAATAATGATCGAAAACGTGAGGTTTTATGACAATCATACCTTTTGTATTTACAACTGATAATTTTTCACTTACTAATGAGTAAAAACGTGAGGTTTGATGACAATCATGCCTTTTGTATTTACAAGTGATAACTTTTCACTTACTAATATTAAAAGGTTAGGTTTTGTGCATAAATGGGCAAGTTGGTCTGGAGTGGGGGGTTAAACCCAAATTAGAGGGGTTAAAATCCGAGAAACGCAAAAATACCCAAATCGTTTTTTTTGGAGTGCATTTTACCCATATCGTTATTTTATTTCAAAAAAAATTAGGTAAAAAACGCTAATTTTAGGTCAAAAAGGCCTTTTTATTGCATTTTTGAGCTTTTTACTGTTTAAAACATTCATTTTGACCTCAAAACGTAAGTTTGGAGGCAGTTAGAAGTCATTTGAAAGACATTTTTTTCTTCATTTTTTCAAAATTGAGAGGGGGGTTTAACCTTTCCCCCCCACACTTCTGAGTGGGGGGGTTAAACCCCCCTTCTCAAAATTTGTTTTGTGACAGTAATAACTTCGGTATTTACAATAGATAACTTTTCACTCTCTAATGATTGAAAAAAGAAGGTTTTGTAAGATTTAAGAGTGATATTTTTTACGTTTTTTACTAGTTTGTTTGAATTTGAAGGCCTATATCGATTATTTTTATCAAATTCAAGTTATAAAATGCGTTGTAGACCTTTAATTGTTTTTCGAAAAATTCGCAAGGAAATAAGAATTTGATATTTTTGCTAAAGATAAATTCTATCATTGTGAAAATAGCTGGGTGGTAAAGTAACCACTCGTTCTTTGAGAAAATATCACGTGCAGAGAAGCACCTGACGCAAATTAATAATAATTGGGTACATAACCGCTGAATTTTTTTAAATATTTTTTTCGCTCGCGCATTCATTGTTTATTTCTTTCTGACGGAGAGCGGTTACGCCCTTAATTACCGCCTGGAAGACTTTAGTTTTAATTGTTTTTATTTTGTGATTTCGTATTTCAATAAATTTTTAATAGTTAAAAACAACATTCTTATAAAGTACTTAAGAAAAAAATTTACTGTATTTTAAGAAAATAATAGCATAATAAAATGTAGTTATTGCAGTTATCTTTAAAATAAATGTATAAGTGACACAAAACTGGATATTATTTCTGATTTTAACATTTAATTAAAATCAAAAATTTTCTTTTAAAAACCCAATACCAACCGCAACTTCAAATACGAAACCAACGTTTTAAGAATAAGAATGTTTATTGTCAAATTTAATACATAGGGAAAGTTAATCAAAAAAGCAAATAAAATTAAGAGATGCATCGCTTTATGAAGCCTAAAAATACAAAAGTATAAAATACACCTAAGTAAAAAGTCATTAATTAAACAAGAACATAACAGAAAATAAACACGATGCAAATAGATAAAAACATTGTTGTGAATAAAAAGGAGAGAACACAAAGAGCCATATGGCTTCTTACGTGTGTCTGTCAAATTTAGTAAATTTATTAAAGGTAAGACATTCTATTTGTTTTTTAAAACTAACTAATGTATTAGCTTGTACCACAGTTGAAGAAAGTGAATTCCAATAGTTGGCGGAACGAGAAGTAAAACAATGTAACATTTTGTTAGCAGTTTTTAACCGCAGTTTTTGGTAATTTTTTTGAAATTAAATTTAAATTCCAAAATTACTTAGCCTTTTCCGAAATTTAGCAAACATCGCTAAATTTTTAATAATCCTTTAACGGCGCCGACGTACTCAATAAAGCGAGCGCTTTGAGGCCGGTTGGAAACAAAAAACCATAACAATTAAATGTTAATATCGAAAATTTACTATTTGGTTAAAAATCCAAATTTGTATGCTTTGAAACTGATTTCAATAATTTAGATGTTTTAGATCATTAACTTTAAAAAAATAAACGATATCTCAACATGCTATATCAAAAAACTTTATATGAGACTGCTTCGATTGCTGAATACCTCAAAATAGCACATCTTTTTAATGAAACAAAAAGTAGGGCGATTGTGGCTATAAAACAAGTTTTTCTCTTTGTAGCAATCTTTAATATGCATACTTTCTATTTAACTTTTGTGCCTCCCTAAAAGTAATGGTTTGTATTTTACAAACCAGATAACTATGGCCATTAAAAACTTAAAGCTATTTTTATTGCTGGTTATTAAATAGCTAAATTGAAAAATACTATAAATTCAACAAAATTAAACAATTAATTCAAAAAGTTATAAAATTAATTTTTTAAAATAAATACGAATGCTTTACCATTGAAGATTTATATGTCTAATTTTGAGACTTTTTTCTAATACTTCCTGAAACTACGCTAATTTTATGATACATTGTAGAGTAACTGACTTAAATTCGGTCAGCCCTATATTGGCCACCGGCTGTTATTTTTGCCATGCGTAAAATTATTAAACAATTAAATTACGTATGACCGGATAGACCGTCATGGCATCTATCTAGCCATACAGTACGCAATTGATTCTATGACTTTGAGCATGGCAAAAATAACAACATGTGGCGCGAAATTAAGGCTGGCGGAATTTAAGTCAGTTACCTTAGTATTTGGTAAAAGGCGTTACATACAAAACCATTACACGGAACAGAATATTGCATGAACGCGTTGATGAAACCGAGGGAATTTAGAGATAAAATTTTGAGTAGAACATATTTGAACTAACTTGTAAATTGGGAATTTTGAAACGAAAATATACGTCACAAAACTACAAACCTAAGCCTGAATCCCTAGCCCAAACCAACTTTTTACTTAGGGATTCAAGTTTTCATTTTTCGCGGGTTCAATTTTTCAAATTTTCCTGCAGTTCAAAGTTTTTTATTTACGGTGTTCTATGCACTACGTACCGAATTGATTTCTTAAATATTCGACTAATCAATAAAAAGCAAAAAAATATAAGTTTAAATTTAGAAGGAGTTGTTTCGGCACGGCAGGTGTAGTTCAATAAAAAAATAACGTGTTGAATGTTTTTACAATAAAATGGTATTTTTTTGCTTTTATGGTTATATCTATATGTTCCGAAAATTTTGACCTAAAAGTATGAAACCAAAGGTATAAAAAATAAAGTAATAAACTTTATGAAAAAACGTTAAAAGAAACGTTGAAAATTGAATTTAAAGCAAAAAATGAAAGTATGTCTCATGGCCAATTTTTGTGAAAAAATATGGTAAAAATCATTTTTATATCACTATCAAAATTATATTTACTGTCAAAATTTTACATTTAACAAAATTTTTAATGCAAAACTAAATTAGAAAATAATTATGATTATATTATAATTAAAGCTAATTATAAAAAAAGTAATTTTATAATTTTGTTGCAAATGTTCGATTTGCAATGAATTATTCAAAATAATAAAAGAACATGCGCTTTTGTAAAAAGTTTGGACGAGCTTGATAGAAAATTTTCGCTTGCTACGGAGTTATGGTTATTGATTACACGGCAAACAAAAAAATGGTAGCATCTTATCAAAAATTTCACTTGAATAAGTTAACTCTTTTTCCTTTTGTGCGCATATCTTGTTTTTAGTTTAAAAAGTTATTCGCTTTCATACCTACATAGTAATACTTTGATTAGATGATAAAACAAGATTAGATTAAATCTGCATTCAATCATAAAGGGATGGGTTTTTTAAATCTTAATGCTGCTGATATTGTATAATAATCATCAACTAAACATTTGAAATATAATCGTTTTCACTTTAGAACCATTTACCAGACATTTTAAAAAAATTATTGAGTTAGAGAATTTAGAGCCGACAAAACCTGGAGCTAAAGGAACTTGAAAAAAGAGGAATTTGAAGCCCACAAAGTGGGGAACTTGGAGCTGAAAGTTTGATTTCGTCAAAGACTTTATGCCTAAAATCTAAATCAAACCCAAATCTAAGTAATCATAACATTTTTATAACTTTTGGACTCAAAGCTCTCAGTTTCGCCGAGATCTCCAAAATATTTTAACGGCAGTGTAACTTTCCTAATAAAAGCTCCAAAGGTTCCTGTACGAAGGCAATACATAGTGTAAAACCCAACCAATGTTATTTTTTGGCAACTTTAATGTTTTAATTTTTAAAACAAACCCCTCCTGTGTAAAAAATAAATAATCACCAACCGATCAGTTTGCACTTTTTACAAAATTTTGCATTCTTATTCGTTTTTTAAAATTTTGACCGCAGATTTTTCATTTGTCTTCTCATTTACGAGGTTAGCCAATGTAATTGTTCTATAATTTCATAATTTATAATTTAATAAATTTCTGGTGTTTCATTTGTAATTATGCTTTTTTCTGGGATTTATTGTAATACTGAGAAAGTTTTATTTTCACTTTTCGAAATTAGCAACGTATTTCTTCTTTAGGAAAAGGTTAAAACATTGTTAAAAAACACAAACACGTTTGTGTTACTCTGTATATTTTAGTTTTATCCCAGTAATCACGGCTCTTCAAACTGCCTCCGAAACCTGGAGGCGCGTTGAAGGCAGGTAAAACTGCCTCGGTTGAAGCTAGAAGGCAGGGTGGAGGCAGGTAGGAAGTAAGTGGCTCCTATGTTGAACCATATACAGGTTAAAAAGAAGGTATAGGAGGCAGCTAAAACCGCCTCGGAGGCAGATAGAAGGCAGGATAAAAACGGGTAAAAACCTGATTTCCCAAATCAGGCACCCCGTCCTTACAGAAATATATTTGCAAAATAGATTTTTATTGAAATTTTTAAGTCGTTTCATTTGACTTAGTGTTTTAAACATATTAGACAACTTTTAGAAAAAGTTTTGTAACTACCGTTTACCAAACGAAAACAAAAATAATTTATCGCTATGATAGTTTTATAAAACTATTATTTTAACAACGATTTTTGTAGTATATTTGCTTGTACTTAATTTTGTAGTATGTTTTAAAAGTTTTTGTAAATTCTATTAATCTTATGTATGTTTTAAGTTTTTGACATTTCCTGACAAAAAAAACGTTGCTTTTTTTAAACGTAATATTAAAATTTTACCGGTTGGAGGATAATTTCCGAAAACACATCATTTATTCGATAATTTCATTTTTTGAAATAAACTATTTAAAAAAATTTATTTGTTGTACTTTCACAGCCGTATTTCAAAAAGTTTAGGCAGTTAGAAATTGTATTACGCAAGTTTTTTACGTTTTAAACGCATACAGTTTCTGATTTATCAAGATTCAAGATATAAACGGATTTAAAGTTATTAACACCTATCAAAAAGTGACATTTCCTGACAAAAAAAACGTTGCTTTTTTTAAACGTAATATTAAAATTTTACCGGTTGGAGGATAATTTCCGAAAACACATCATTTATTCGATAATTTCATTTTTTGAAATAAACTATTTAAAAAAAATTTATTTGTTGTAATTTTCACAGCCGTATTTCAAAAACTTTAGGCAGTTAGAAATTGTATTACCCAAGTTTTTTACGTTTTAAACGCATACAGTTTCTGATTTATGAAGATATAAATGGATTTAAAGTTGTTAGCACTAATCAAAAAGTATTGCACTTATTAAAATAAAAATTTTTGGTTATATACCAATTGGATGTCCATTTACAAAAATTTAGTAGAACACGCTTGTGTTCGCAGAAAAAAATTTGGTTGCTTTTAGAAAATTTTTTAGGGTGTGTACCTTATTTCAATATTAAAACTGTTTGGAACGCTAGTCTGGGAACCCCACTATGAACAAAAATATGTATGCCTAATAAAATACAACAACACAATTTAAAGTATTTTTCAAATCTTTTTACCAGTTTAAAACTTTCAATTCAAGGTGGATAACTTATAATTATAAATGTTTTAATTTTTAGCACTAATTTTAAATAGCAACTGTGTCTAAATTTACCTAAATTAATAATTAGCTAATTTATCAACTTCTAAAAAATATAGAGTCTATTCTTTTTAAAAAATATCTATATGTATCGGAAACTGGTTCCGTTTGTACAAATTTATTATGTTTGTATTTAAAAGGTATTTATAAATACAAGTTTTTTAGCGGTTGGATAAAAATTTTTGAGAGGAAAAAAAGCTTAAAGGTGCGGTGCGGAGTCAAACTTTTTGTCTTCAATTTTGATATTTTTTGTGAAAACCTTACCCCTACCCCTAAGAGCCCACAAAAATTTTTTCAACAAAATATCTTCAGTGGTTCAGGAGTTATGAGCCCCCAAAAATGGCGTTTTTCGACAATTCTGTACGTGATAGATTGCCCAATAGGTATAACGATTTACGTTACAAATTATACACTCAAAGAAAGCGGCTACTTTCTACTTTAATTTGTTTTTTGATCGTTAAGATTGGTGCAATATTTGTCGAAATATTGTGTTTCCCGTACAAAAAAAAACCCGCAATTTTTTCGTTAAAACACCAAACGACGGCAATGATTTTGTGAAGTTTGCACAACCTTTTTTTCCTTCACTTCGTGTTTTTAGCGGAAAAAATCGAAGGTTTTTTGTACGAAAAACGCAATATCTCAACAAATACTGCACCAATCTTAACGATCAAGGTATCAAATTAAAGTAAAAAGTAGCTGCTTCTTTGAATATGTACATAATTTGTAAATTAAATTGTTATACTCATTGAGCAATCTTTCACGTACAGAATTATCAAAAAACGCCATTTTTGGAGGGTCATATGTAACTCCTAAATCACTGGAGATATTTTGTTGAAAAAATTTTTGTGCGCTATTGGGGGCAGGGGTAAGGTTTGCACAAAAAATTATAAAAATGGAAGACAAAAAGTTTGACTCCGCACCACACCTTTAAATGCAGATGTAAAAGAACGGTTACAAAGAAACTTAAATGTTTTTTGACAAAAATTTTAGTTTACTTAATTGTTAGAAAATGTTAATAGCTAGTTACAGATTGAAATTATTAGTTTGTTTTGCTATTGACGCTTCCTAGTTAAACCGCTCATCATGTAAGTATATCTGGCACCCAGCACGATATTTACTGTAATTAAACGGTGATGTGCGGTTTTGTAGTAATTATCGTGCTGGATGACGGCTATACTTACATGTTAAATGAAAAGATGAGCGGTTTAACTACGATGTGTTTATAAGTTTTTTTCTTTGGTCATTTAAACGGGTTTAGTCTAATTTATAACCGTACCATCTAATAAATAAGAAATCTATCTGTTTAAACAAATGCCACCTTTTACTAAGAAATCTCTTGGAAGGATTTTGTTGTATGTGATTGTGTTTTTCAAATTTAAACAAAGTTTAAGAAGAAAAAAAGCAAACTTTTATGATTAAAAATGTTAAAATATAACTGTTTTATGTTTTTTTTGTTGTTTTTTTTTGCTTTATCTTTATAAAAAGGCAAAAGACATTTTATTTAAAATAATTCGTTTTAAATTTTTTTAAAATAGTCTTAATAAAGTTCAAAATAACAAAAATATACAATCTACAAGTATTAAAATACTAATGTTATAAAAGTAAGCTTTTTAATCTTCTTGAAGTAACGGGTCGGGCAGAATAATGAAACATTAGTTAAAGTACACTGCACCAATAAATCAATCTAAATCGGTTAGTTCTAAAAATAGCGACCAAGCTAAACTTTTAAAACATGTCTCATAAATCATGCGGCGACATATGTAGACACTAGCTAACGAAATTTTCATTAAGCGGCTGGTATGAAGTACTTGGTACTGCAGCAAATTACGAAAAAATTAAAACCGAAAAACTGGAAAACTGGATTTAGGGTCGTTAAAGCCGAGGGCACTTAATGCTGAAACTTGGAGTCCTAAATGGGAAACTTGGAATTGAAAATGTGAAATTGCTAAAACGTATACCTAAGCCTACGCCAAAACTTAAAACTCAAAATTTTTCGGACGGTCCTTAGGTCATTTTTGACTACACCTAAAAGCCATTATTATGTATTATTATGCCAACTGGCATTATTATGTATTTTTCAAACAATATCATTATAAGAATATAAATAGGCGACACCCATCGCAAAGGAATTGTACATTTTTTTAATATATTTAAATACCGTTTTGTTTATATCTCGCAACCTAATTGATTGATATAAATGAAACTGTGTTTTTATACACGATGTGAAATAATTACATAGCAATAATATTTATCATTGTATGTAAACTTTTCTACAGAACTCGTTTTCTATTACAAAATACTGCAAAGCGCTTATTGATTAACTTAAAGCAATAATTTATATGTAAATACAGTCAAATATGAATTTAGTCACAGAATATGCTGTCATTTCTACAAAAATTTTAAGCAAAATGTTTTCTTTTTCTTATCTGTTTTTACCGGTTTTTTTTATCTTAAAATTTAGTGTTACCATTTTACATAGTTTTACTAAGCCTTTTTTTAATGTTAGCAGCGAGCCCTGTCTGTGGCTATTTCCGCACCGTATAAAAAATGAAACTGAAACTTTCCGGCTAAGCTTTTTTAATTTACATTATTACTTCTTTTTGTCTGCTACATAGTCAAATATGGGCAATTTAATCGTTCGGCTAATGGTGTGTCTATTCATTAATTTTTTATCTATACAAAACCTTCATCATTTGCGTGTATCCATATATAGATACCAGATTGCTGTAAAATTTATTAGAATGGTAAATTACATGTATTTTAGAAAATCTAGGCAAAAACTCAAAATTGAAATATTTTATAGACCCCGATAATCAAATAAACAAATAATTTCTATTACGTTTTTAAGCATATTAATCCAGCAATATCAAAAAGCATTAACGTTGTATTAACTATTGATTCGGTTATTTTTTTAATCGCGCTACATTGTAGTATACGTTCGTAATCGCCCCGTTACAAATCCACTGGACATTGACTATTTTTTGAGTTAAACATTAGTTTTATAAGAACAATGAATTTAATCATTCGCCTAAAAATTAGGTGTACATAGTTTTTAAGACATATATTGTTTTGTAATTATTTATTTTATCCATGGTGAGTTAAGTTTATTCTATTCAGCTTAGGGGATCATTATATATCTTTGCATATCTTGTTATGTATTTTATTATTATTTTATATATATTTTATTTATATTTTACATCATGTTATCACAATTCTGCCGAATTGCTCAAAATATTTTGACTGTAAAGTAAAAAAAATGAGCAATAAACCATAAACGCTAACAGTTACTTGCAAACTTTTTAATGTGCGATTTTCTCTTTGTAAACATGTCATATGTTTCTAGTTGATTATTCAATTTTCTTTTCTTACTATCCGCCTCCCACTGGATTTCCTACACATAATGCGTGGTTAATAAAGAAAATTTAAAATCCTGGCTAAAAGACTAAATTCTCATTTGTAAACGGCGCATAATCTTGTTTTAGCTGCCGGGAACCAAAATTCAATTGAAAAACTTAGTCCCGTTTTTTTATCAAACTAAATCGTTTGTATGCCTCCCATTTAACGTAGTAAAATAGTTTCATCGGTAAAAAAGTTGCAAATCTTTTTTGCGACTAATTTTGTCCGCTAATTTTGTTTTGTAATCCGCATTGCAATATCAGAATAAAACTTAAAGTTAAAGACTCACAGGTAAACTTTATTTGAGAATGGACATCTCTCCAATAGCAAAAAATAGATAAATTAAAGGTAGACAAGGTAATGAAAATACTTTTTAACAAGTATATTTTTACATACAAACAAACCATTTGGTAGCATATGAAACATTATTTAAAAATTACGGGCTATTCCTACCAGAAATTTTCTTTGCGAATATACTACTTTAGTTAGAGTGTTTAGAGTTTGTTATACAACCTATATGTTAGTGAAACCATGTTTTTGTTATTTAATTTTCTAAGCAATAGTATTTGGTAGTAAATCGTTTATAAATAACGATTTTCAATCCAAAATTTTTTATTGACGACTGTATTTAATATTTAATATATACATACTCCCTGGACAATTCGCTCCCTAGACTTACCGCTCTCTTTAGAATTCAATTGTTCCTTGGGAGGATGAATTTTTAAAAAAGTAGGTGGCCCGATTTACCCTCGTTATTTCTTATAACCGTTATTTTAAAAAAAAACAACATATTTTGTTTAGGACAAAAATTTTTAATCAGTTTTTATCACAATTTTTCGCTGGATACACTTCAATGACGATTTTTTTGAAAAAAAGTGGTATTTTTTCAAAATTTTACAGTAACAATTTGGTGAAAATAAACTTGTTTTTTTAGAAAACGGTCTTCCATATAACAATTCTTATGTACAAATATTATTATAGTGTCCGGAAGAAATACCTTCTGCAAAAAATGATGTATAGTGTTTTTCACAAATTTGTTAACAGAAAATTTAAAGTTTATACGAAGGTTATATAATAAAGAAACGAAATGTTTTTTATACGTTTATACGTATTTCGCTTTTTAAAAAAATTTTGTTTCTAAATATTAATGCCAAAATTACAGCGAACACAACACACCAGCATGTAAATCAATATTTATTTAAAATGGCAGCATTTGAATTCAAATTTAGAATTTGAACCAAATTTTAAATCAGAAATTCATTGTAAGAAAGTAAAATGTTCCAAGAAAAGTAAGCTTTAAAGAAATTACGTTTATAAAAAACCTTGCGAAGTAGGAATAAAAAGCAAAGAAATACAAACGTAGGAAAAAAAGTTGTGCAGGGAGCGAACTGTCCGTATAGGGAGCGAATTGTACAGGAAGCGAATTGTCCACAATGAATTGTTTTGTAAAAATTGCGTTCAAAAAGAATCCCGGGAGCGAATTGGGCAGGGAGCGAACTGTCCAGGGAGCGAATTGTCCAGGAAGCCAATTGTCCCGGGAGCGAATTGTAGGAAGCCAATGCTCCCCAATTCGTAATATACTAAGCTTTAGGAATGATAATTGCCGCTTTTCGATTTTACAACGTTTTTTTGTTTGTTGCCTTTTTTCCAGATTTTTACTTATGTAACAAGTGGAATGTTTATTTATTTTTAAAGAAAACTGCAAAAAGATTGTTTAATTTGTCAAATATTATCATATAAATTGTAAAATAGGTTCTCGCCCACGTTGAATTATTTAATGGTGTTCCCGGGTAAAAAAAGTGGCAGTTAACTGCCTAAAGTTTAATGATGCGTTCATTCCTATTATGATTTTGGCAAAACGAATAACCTAAAAAAATGCAACGGCTGGGATTTGTTACTTCACTGATGACTTTTTGATGTTTGCGAGGAAAAAAAACATTTTAAATTTATTCTGTGAGCAATACTTAAAAGGTGGTGTAAGTTTGCGTTTATTGATTTATGTAATAAAAAATTATGGTTTTTAAAAAAGAAGAGTTCCATAAAGAAAACTTATTTTAAGTATGACCAAATCTACATAATAAGACTGTGGTGTCACGCAGTCTTAGTTATAAACTGTGATTAGTGACACATGCTATTTTTTAAAATACGGTATAATTTTTTTAAGGGACCAGCGTTTAGGATTTTATGGTAGACGATGTTTAAAGCTTCAGACACATGTCTTTATAAAAAATATATAATTTGAAACATAAACCGAGAACTAATAATTGTCTAATACCAAGAATATATTCTTGCTAATACTTAGTCACGTTTAGGGCCACATGCCTCAAAAAGGCTGCGTCCTAACTAGAGCACTTAAAAATTGACATTTTGAGGACCATTATACTAGAGAACCAATTGGTTAAAATATAGCAATAAGTCAGTCGCACCTTAATTAGCTTCGGCTGCACTATACTCATATACCTTAATTAGAACTCTAATACCAACGAATAAAGGCATCCTTTTCAAAAACAATAGGTTTTAATTAAAACAGTATAATGCTTTATTAGATGCACCTAATTTTGAGCGTGTCATTTTTACAATAGTAAATATGGGCATGTCCTAGTTAACTTAATTAAGCAGTTATGCGTGAACAGCATATGCGAAATTTCATATTTTTCTTTTATTAATGATATAATTCTTGATTTTCATTTATTCAGGTACGGAATCAATAAAACCTAAAGAGCTTGAAACCGAGCAATTTTAGATCTAAGGATTGAAATTTATGATTTTATTGTCTTTTGTTTGATTTTAGTACTCATGTTTTGACTTCCTCATGTATAAAAAAGCAAAAAATTTACATAAAATTTTATAGACTAGTTTGGAATAAGCGTCTTTTACTGTACGATAGAGGGTACAAAAAGAAAAAAATAAAATTTGAAAAAATCTTAGCTTTCTTAGTTTCTTAAGTTTAAACCTATACTTCATAAAATTGCTACACAATGATATGTTTCACTGCGTTGAAGTGCTGTAATATATCAGTTTGTGCTAAATAAGTTTCTGTTTTTTAATTAAACGTCACAATACTTTAAAATCACCACCAAAATAGTATTTTCCTGAACAATGATTTCGAATTAGTAGAAATAAAGATGAATTTGTGCTTTTAAACTAATTTTAAACCTACATAGGTTTTTTTTAATGTTTTGCTAGTAAAACTATTCAAAACTTAAAAATTAATTTTAAAAAGTCCATTCCAAACTTTTAAATTAGGCATTTAATGTAATTGAAACATTAAAAAATTGGAAACCACGCGCGCCAGCAGCGCCGTACCTACGAAGCGGCAAAAAACTAAAAATCTCCAAAAAGTGCTTTTGCTTTTGCAATATTTAAAAAGTATTTAAGAAATTTTGAAGAGAAGGGGTCGAGATTTTGAACCAATAAATATTTGAAATATTTTAAACCGTAAAATGTACTAGTCGCTCGCTGTTTCTCAATTTTCCCTCTACATATGATTGGCGCTAGTAGTTATTGTACCCTCTTCCTAACACTAAAAAACCCTTATTCCGAACTAGTCTATAGGAATAAGATTACCATTAGATCCAAAAAAACTTGTTTGACTTATCTTCTTCATTAACTTCAAAAAATTTTCGTTATCAGTAAATTAGGAATCACGACGGAAATTCAATAGAACTGGAAGGTCTCAAAACAATTTCTATTTCTAGGTGAATGAAAAAACAACAAAGCAAAAATCTGATGACATAATACTTTTCTTTTTAAATAATAAATCACAATTATTGCAGATGTGTTTTTTTCTTTAAAAATGGCCCATCGCTCCCAAAACCTTATCTACTTTTAATATTTTTTTATTATTTTAACCGTGTTGTGTTGTATTGTTTCTTATTAAATTTGCATTTTTTTGAAGTCAAATTTTTTTTATTATTTGGAAAAATAATTTGCGTTTTATGTTTGTCTTAAACTTTTTAAGTTGTTCCGAAGAATGCGTAAAAATAAAGAGCTATTTGTCATTATCTTAATCCAAAGATTTGAAACTGCCTAAAATTTAAAAGCGGAATGCCACATTTGTTTGGTTACCTTAAAGCATAGAAATAGTATTTATTATAATGAACTTAGCTGTTACATCAGCACGAAAGTAATGATTTGGCTAAACAGTAATATAATGTTTTGGTTTCATGGCAGTTTTGTGTGTTCTTTTTATGATTTAATAAAAAAACTGAGAGCACAAAGTAGAATAAAGAACGCAAGTTTTGTGTGTTTAATAAGTTCCTTTAATTTAAAACTTCTTAATTGAATAAGTTTAATACATGACCCACAACTTGGACAAAAAATTGTTTGGAAATCAATTAGGACTGTTTTTTCGTTAAATTTGTCGTTATTCTAACAACATTTTATGTTTTTTAATCATGTCATTTTTTTTGACTTTTACGGCCAAGATAATTGGATCTTAATTTATTTTTTTAAGATGATGCCTAGATAGCTTAAAATTTAGGCTTTATACTTGCGGTTAATTTTATGTTGAGTAAATAAAGCCATTTTTTCTTTTAAAAATATTTAATAGGTAAAAGTAAATGACATTGATTTCGTAAATGTAGGTGACTTTAATATGCCACTAATTTTTTTGATTAAAATTAAAATAAATTACAAAGTTCAAGTTTTTTTTATGTTTTAAGTAGTAATGTTCACCAGAGCTGGTGAGCTCCGGAGCGGAGCTTCGTCTTTAGGAGCTCCAGTGCTACCCTAGAAGCTCCGGAGCCCCAGAACTTGGTTTGATTTTTGTACTAATTTCACAAATAATTAAAGGGTGATGTTATAAATTATTTTGTCAATTTTTTTTGTAAACTAAATTTTTTTCTTAAACATTTTAAAATAAATTTTTGGTACTATAAAGTAACATGTACTTCATATCGGAATTTTCTAATATGTTTTTACCAACGGAATTAGATTATAATCAGATTTGTTAAACCAGTATTCCCTCAGAATGATAGTTTGCCAAAAAAGAAGCCATTCTATGTTGTTTTGTGGGATTAGATTCAATAAAAAATAAGAATTACATAGTACATTACATTTTATTGATGAAAAACCGAAAACTTCTTAAAAAATGAATTACTTGTCTTTGGATGAGACTCACAAAAATTTTATTTGTTTTTAATTGTTTTTTATTAAACATTCTGGAATGATGCAGTTTTTAAATAAGTCGCGTATTATTACAATAAAGAAAAACAAAATATTTACTAAACAAAAAATTGTATGTGTTTAAGTTCAAAAAACTTTCAAATTCACCTATTAAAAAAAATAGGCGTATTTTATTAAAAGAAGTATGTTATTCAATATATAGGTGTTAATTTTTTCCAAAACATAAGCTAAGTTAATAAAATGTTCGGTTTTGAATATTGTATGAGCACATATTTAGAAACTTTCCAGTGCGTGACCGCGCGCAATGAATTCAGGAAACAAACGCAGATTATACATGGATATATAATGGATTAACGATTTCGCCTAACTATGGGATTTATTGCATAATTTAACCACAATATAATAGCTTTGGGCGACATTTCGCTCCCTTCTTCTGAGAAAATCTTTGTGGAAACACGAGGACAAGCACAATATGCAGCTTTTAAAGATTGTAACATTTTTCCGGATGGGTTTTGTTTACCTCACTCTGCTGCTAGCAGTTAAAATGGTATTTTTTTATTTAATATACTGATTTTGTTAAAAATTACACAAAATATGTTTTGTATGTGATTTTTTTCGTACGTTGTGAAAATACAGGATAGTATTTAATACTTTGAAGTCTATAGAGAGACAACAAAAGTGCTAAAACAAAACAAACTATTAGTATTTGACGTTTGGTACTCTCTGATTTTTAATGACCAAACGCCGAGTGCACCAATATTTCTTAATAGCTGTCATTTTGATATAAGTCCATCGTATATTAAAATATTACTTCCAAATTCGAGTAAAAATGTTTTGCCACTTGGTACTAAAGATCATTCATCTTCACTATTCCCATATAGGATTTAGGGTCGATTGAGCCAAGGGAACTTGGAGCCAAAAGTAACGAATTTAAAGCCGTAAATTGGGAATTTGGAGCCGAAAATTAAAATCGCAAAATCCATACCTAAGCCTAAGCTAAGCTTAAATTTAAGCTGACAAAAATTTTCTCTCAAGGACTCCAAATTTTCATTGTTTGCGGGCTCCACATCAAGTTACCAAAAATTTTCGACAGCTTCACGTTTCCTGCTTGCAGTTCTAAAAGACCCCGTAATATCCACAAAATTAGAATTTTGACTTAGTTAATGAGAAAAAAAGCGTTGATAACTTGGATCAAAATTCTGTTGTTTTTATTATTTTAAAGACACTAAAATTGAAGAATTAGGGAAGTGAGAATTTCAAAAATAAAAATATTTTTACCTGTCGAAAACATATCATGTGGATCATAAAATGATTTTAGTCAGAGCAATAAAGGAACTAATGAACATTTTTTGTATATTTTAGAAGCCATGCATCAAACTTTTATAATTTTTTTTTTATTTTTACTCAATGATGCGCCAAGTGTTGGCGGGGAAGCCTCCTAAAATAGTTGTCAGCATTTTTTCAACTTTTGTATTCACCTAGTTTTATTTTTTTCGTATTCCTTCAGTCAGAAAAATGAGAGTAAAATTGGGCAAATAATTTAAAAGATATTAAAAGTGCAGTATACTAAATCATGGTGTATTTTTATTGCTGTTTAATTAATACTAATCGGTGTATCAGGTCACGCTGAGAAAAAAATATATTACACCAAAAATTAATCCTCAACGGTTAACAAGTTATTAACAAGGATACCGCTTGGTTATTTCCAATGTGTTTTTATACACCATTTTTCAAAACAAAACATTTCTACAAAACGGATATTAACAAAACTTCATGGAATTCATGCTAAGGCACCAAAGAGCTTAAATTTTAAATTTTGTTCAATTACGAAAAATATTAGTTGAATAATGTCATTTTAAAAAATCATATTCCAAAAATAATATTTGGTGTTTGGTTTATGGTGTGTTTTAGTAGATTTTTATAATTGCAAAAAATAAAACTTAAACCAGTGAAATCTCCTTTTTATAGGCAGTTAACTTTTTTTAAATATAAAAATTTGAATAGCTAAACTGGTCATATCAGAATAACAGCAAGCAAAAACACACCAAAAAAAACACCAACTATAAAACACAAATTAAATTTTTTTTGAAAAATGACAGTACTCATTAAATACTCTTTTGAATTGAATCAAATTTAAAACTAAAGGTTTTTGGTTTCTTAGAATGATTTCTATTAAGTTTTATTAATATCCGTCCAATAAAAAGGTTTTCTTTTAAAAAATGGTGTATAAAAACAACATTGGAAATAACCGTCTTATTTTAATACATTCGTCGTCATTTAGAAACCATTTTCAATAATAATATATATAATAACTTGATACGTTAGATTAATAATATTAATTATTACGCAAAATAAAATACACCATGAATTAGTATACTGCACCTTTAAGGTGCACTTTTTTTTAAATCAACCACACAAAAGTATTTAAACACCAGCATTAGTAAAAAAATCAGCTCGTACTTGACAGAATATAAGCATGATTAAAATCGAAAATGTAAATATTAATTTTTTAATAATGTGTAAATTACTGCATTTTCGTAAAACATTAGGAAAATATTCTCAAAAACACCGGTTCTCCACTAAGCTCGGACAATGTTCAATGAGTTTATACTGTAATTTACCTAATATTGTTATCCAGCATTGACAATGAAAATTTTTCAAATTTGGTTATTTGGGTCTTTAAAAAAAATTTTCGCTATGCTTAAGAACTAAACCTGAGAATGTAGCGGAACACAACACAAATATGTGTCAAAAATTTTTAAAACTTTTTGCTTTAAAAAACTGAAATTTTAAACAAATACGCTGTAATAAATCTAATTTCAAAGTTAAAAAAATAAAATAAAAAAACAAATAAAAAGCGAAAAAGTTGTAAAAAATATAAACCATCAAAAAACTTACAATTTTAGTATTTTTAGCAAAAAATCAGCGGAATCAGTTGTCCAACCGAAAGTGAACAATGTACTTGCACGACATCTATGAAAAAAGGTCACCAAATTCAAACTATGGCCTGTTCTGGAATTTGGACTTTTCCGCCACTTAACGACACTCCCTCAATGGCTTCTTCCGACTGGGAATTGATAGTGGAGAAAAGTCACGATGTGGTGACGATAAGTGCTCTAAGTTTTTCTGGAATTAGAAGGAAACAGGTAATATTGTTTATTGTACAAGGAATAATTAATAAATCGATTAAAATGTTTAATTAGAATTAAAACGAAAAGATAGGTTTTAGTAGAATTTTTCCGTATTGAATAAATGCACGCTCCAAAAAACCCACGCTGGTAGATTTTTATTTTAATTTTAGGCAAATTGCACCGGATTAAACATAAATAAAGTATGTAAGAAACATTGATACGAGAGCGGAAACTGCTGTATGTACCTATAACAACCTTATAATATGCAAAGTATTTTGTCTATTTCATTAAAGAGATCGTTCAAATAATTTTGCATGCCAAAAATGTGCGACATTATCAATTTTTGCATAGTAGTAGACCCTGAAGTATGTGGTATATTTTTGTGTATTATACAGTTCAATGCAATCTGCTTAAATTATATTACTTATAGATAATAAATTGTTGTTTTTATTATTTTCACCGGATCAAAAAGTTCAGAAATTTTTTCTTTTAATTTTTACAAATATTTAAATTCTATGGAATAATATTTTTTATTACAAAATTTCTGAAAAGTTGTTAAATGATATTTATTGATTTATATTAAATTTAAAAAATAAAAAAAAATTGATTTTCGGATTAACTTTGCGCATTGAAATAAAAAAATACTACAATCCAATTACAAAAATGTACATAAAAAATTTTAAAAACTATGTAACTAACTAACTAACCGTGCCCCAGCTGGGGCGCGCCCTACGTGGATACACCCTAATTACGACTTATGACTAATTTATTTATGAATTTGGTTTTTTATTTTTTTTATTTTTTGGCTATTGACATCATTTTGGCATTAAATAGCTCTAATAAAAACTTTTAAGGCTTTTCAAGAAACAAACATTATTTCACCCATGTCATTGATTGACATGCAATTTCGTTGTAAGTTTTTTATAAAATTTGTTTGTGGCTCATTATTATGCAATTACACTTTTTTCTAAAAAAGTTTTTTGTTGGTTTCTATTTAAATTTTGTGATATCCAAAATTCATAAATAGCAAAAGTAAATTTAGTTAAATTTTTGTTAGTTCTAGTTCTTCTTTTTGTATGCCGTGTTTTATTTTCAGGTCAAAATTCATCGCTGTAAACAATTGGAGTCAATTGGAAATGAAGCTTTCAAAGACGCCCAGATCGACCGATTGACGATTCGTGGTTCCACGGACAGGAGCATAGAAAATATTGAATCTGAAGCTTTTCGTGACATGGTTTCACTTAGCAAAACTTTTATCGGCTGTCATTGGAAGAAAAAGAAAAGTGAACTTGAGTGTTCTACCTCACTGTCCATTTTAAATGTCAAGCATTTTTCCATTACAAAAACATCTTTCGCTTCTTTTGACACTCTGCAGGTGGGTTTTTTTTGAACACAGTTTTTTTAAATGTGTCCATTTATAATTAAATTCTAATTGATAAATTTTGTTAAATGTGTCTAATTATAATTAAATTCTAATTGATAAATTTTTTAAGACAAATATAGTAAACTCTGTCGAATTTAAATTTTTATTTAACAATCCGATCATATATCTAAATGGCGATTTTTTAGTAGAATAAAATTTTCATTTTTATTTTTTTATTTTCATAGTTATCGCTTAGATTTGAATTATTGCTGAATATTTATTACGGTATAGTTACATGATGTATCTGGCAAAATGTATGATTTACTTCTATGTTTAAAAATTCCTACTTAAAGAATCTGCGGTATTTCAGGATCTCAACATAAATTGTCATAATTTGTCGATAGAGGGAAGAGCACTAAGCCATATGAAAAACCTGGAACAACTTCGACTAAAAAATGCCAAAAATTTTCGTCCTACTTACGAAACGTTCACAGGATTGTCTAACTTACGAGTACTACACCTATCTTTGATGGAGCTTAGTTCACTGCCAGATGACTTATTTAAAGATCTAAACCGCTTGGAGGTTTTGCGTCTGGACAGAAATTCGTTAAAAATCTTGCCCTCGACCGCTATTTATTGTTTCCCAGGCGGAGTCCTGAAGATCATTATTATCCAAATTTAAATATATCAATTGCGGTAGTCCAACAACGGTCGAGGGCAAGATTTTTAACGAATTTCTGTCCAGACGCAAAAAATTTAGTCATATCGCATCAACTAACTCCATCAAAGATCAGTGTAGTCTCGTTGAGCAATTATATAAAACATTTAAGTAGTTTTTTGGTTTTGAAGTTGTTCCAGGTTTTTCATATGGCTTAGTGCTCTTCCTATCGACAAATTCGTCTTAAGTAGGAATTTTAAACATAGAAGCATTTCCCAGATACATCATGTAACTATACCGTAATAAATATTCAGCAATAATTCAAATCTAACAATAACTATGAAAATAAAAAATAAAAATGAAAATTATTTGAAAAATGCGCCATTTTGGATATATGGATCGGATTGTTAAATAAAACTAAATTCAACAGAGTTTCTTATTTGTCTTTAAAAAATTTATCAATTAGAATTTAAACTATAATTAGAACACAATGTTATCAATTAGAATTAATTATAAATGAAAAAAAACTATAAGCCCACCTGCAGAGTGTATTTCCAAAAGAAGCGAAAATGTTTGTAAATGAAAAATGTTGAGCATAAAGGGACATGACTCAAATTTCAACTGCACTTTTCTCAATGACAGCCGAAAATCATTCTAGTGAAACACGTGTCAAAAAGCTTTAGATTGATATTTATTTATTCTCGTTTGAAAAAACCCAAAATTCAATCGGTGGTAACATTTTTTGAAAATTCATTTCCCAAATTGGGTACACGATATTTAATAGAAACAAAAAAATATATTTTAGAACTTTAACAAAATTTAACTAAATTTTTGCTATTTATTGATCCAATCTAGCAAAATTAATAGAAATAGACAAAAACTTTTTTAGAATCTAATTGGTGGTATCATGAGCCACAAAGCAAAATTTATAAAACTTACAACAAAATTTTCAGTTTCAAATTCAATAACCATGATAATGTTTGTTTCTTTTTGAAAACTATTTTTTTAAAAGTTTTTATTAGAGCTATTTAATGCCAATTGTCAATAGCCGAAAAATAAAAAAAAATAAAAAACCAAAATTCATAAATTAGGTGTGTTATCCACGTAGGCCCGGCTGGCACGTTAGTTTGGTTGGTTAGTTGAGGTTTTTAAAATTTTTTTATGTACATTTTTGTAGATTGGATTGTAGTATTTATTTTCAATGCGCAAAAAGTTAATCCGAAAATCAATTTTTTTATTTAAATTTAATATAAAATCAAATAAATATCATTTAACAACTTTTTTCAAAAATTTTGTAATAAAAAATATTTATTCCGAATAAAATTAAATAAAAAATTCTGAACTTTTTTGATATTTACTCTAATAGAAACAACAATTTATTATCTATAAGTAATATAATTTAACGAGATAGTCAATCTATTTTTCGCACAATCTATTTTTCGTCTAATTTCTTCTATCAAAATTGATAATTTTTCGCACATCAAACAATCTATTTAATAAATAAACAGAATATTCATTATTATAAGGTTGTTATAGGTACATACAGCAGTTTCGTCTCCATCAATGTTTCTTACTACTTATTTATGTTTAATCCAACATCCATTAGAGTAAATAAAAATCTACCACGTGGGTTTTTTGGAGCATGCATTAATACGGAAAATTTACTCAAAAATTTATTTTTTCATTCATTCATTGATTAATCGATTTATTAACTCCTTGTACAATAAACAATATTACCTGTTTCCTTCTAATTCCAGAAAACTTAGAGCACTTATCGTCACCACGATTGGTAAACTTTTCTACAAGTGGAATTCCAGTCGGAAGAAGCCATTGAGGGAGTGTGAGTGAAAAACCCAAAACTCGGAAACGGCCATTAGTTTGAATTTAGTGACCTTTTTCATAGATGTAATCCATACATACTCCTCAGTTGGACGATAATTCCGCTGATTTTTTGCTAAAATACTAAAAATTTAGTTTTTTGATGGTTTTATATTTTTCAACTTTTTCGCTTATTTTTTCTATTTTTTGGTTTTGAAATGGGTACACTATATTTATAAATTCCATCAAAATATTTTTCGTTTAAAAATTTTTGATACACTATATATTTTTCTGCCAAATTCACCAATATTTTTTCGTTTCGAAAACTTTTTAGGACCCAAATAACCAATATTTTTTATATTTTTTTTTTTTTTTTTTTCGTAAATTCACTATAAATTCATTTGAAAATTCCCAATATATTTTTGAAATTCATATTTTTTGAGATATTTTACCTAATGTTCTGCCCAAAATCCATCGCACATTCTAATAAATTGATATTTACTCTAATGTTCTTTAATAATTTACTCTCTGTCACCAAGCTAATTTAATACATGCTAATACTTTTGTGTGGTTGATTTAAAAAAAGTGCACCTAAAGGTAGTCTTACTCATTCATCTATTTATTTTTCGTAATAATTAATATTATTAATCGATGTATTAGGTCTCACTAAAAAAAATTGTATTACATCAAAAATTATTTCCTAAATGAGTTTAACAATTTTATTAACAAAAAATACTACTTGGTTATTTCCAATGTTGTTTTTTATACACCATTTTTTAAAAGAAAACTACTTTTGGTGAACGGATATTAAAAAAACTTAATGCAAAAATTCAGAGAAACCGAAAACCTTTCATTTTTAAATTTGATTCGATTCAAAAAGAGTATTTAATGATTTTTTATCTACCAATTTTCAAAAAAATTTTAACATTGTTTTTATAGTTGGTGTCTTTTTTGATATATTTTTGCTTGTGTTTATTCTAATATGACCGGTTAAATTTCTTCAAATTTTATATTAGAAAAAAGTGATTTGCAAAAAAAATCTCACTGGTTTAAGTTTTAATTTTTCGATTATAAAAATCTACTAAAACCACCATAAACAAACACCAATTGTATTTTTCAAATTGATTTTAAATAAACATTAACCAATATTTTTCGTAATTGAACAAAATTTAAAATTAACTCTTTTGATATCCCATGAAGTTTTGTAAATTTTTTTCGTTTTTTTGTTAGAAATATTTATTTTTGAAAATTGATATTTTTTTTTTTTTGGAAACAGTATATTTATTTAATAACTTGTTAACCATTAATTTAATTTTTCGTTTATTTTTTTTTTTCTCACTCATAACCTGATACACCGATTATTTAATTAAACGGTCATAATTTACACCATGATTTGGTATATTTTTTGATATATTTTTTGAAAACCCCGATTTACTCTAATTTATAGACTAAAGAATCAAAAAATAAAACTAGGCGAATCCAAAAGTTGAAAAATGTTAGACATATTTTGAAATTCCCGCTTCCCGCCAACATTTTGGCGCATCGTGAGTAGAAAAAAATTATAAAAGTTTGATGCTCTGGAGATATTACAAAAATGTTCATTAGTTCCTTTATTGCTCTGACTGATTTATGATCCCCACCATGATGCTTTCGACAGGTCGGAATTGTTTTTATTTTGAACACACTCCTAATTCTTCGATTTTAATATTTTCTTAATTAAATTAAAAAACAACAGAATTTTGATCCAAGTTATCCAACGCTTTTCATTAACTAAGTCAAAAATTACTAATTTTGTGGATATTTACGGTCTTTTGGATTCCGAGCAGAAACGTGGGAATTGTCCGAAGGTTTTTCGTAACTAATATAAACCCGCAACGATGAAAATTTGAATTACTTAAAAAAAATTTTTGTCCAGTTTTAAATTTAAGCTTAAGCAGTTTAATTTTTGATTTCACAATTTAATTTTTTACTCAATTTTCCAATTTTACAGCTCGGTTTGACTTACTGGCTCCAAGTTATTGGCTCAATCGACCTAAATCCTATTTTGGGAGGTAGTGAAGATGAATGATCTTTGATACCAAGTGGCAAAACATTTTTTACTCGATGAACCTAATATTTTAATATACGATGGACTTATATCAAAATGACAGCTACGGCGAT